>JAUNZO010005195.1:0-133874 GCA_031894775.1 Chloris gayana
GCGGATCAGAGAATTAACAATTCAGTTGCATGGGTTGTACTAGAGCGCCGCATGCTCAGTTGAATGCATAGCAGCTGTTACGAATTTTTATTTTTGAGATATATAATTCCTTTAGGTGATTGTGATTGCAACTTTATCCCACACATACCATCCAGATGCAAAATTGTATCCATTTATGTTACAACTGACATGTCAAACCACAATTGTTATGTGAAAAACACTATTTTAGGTAGATTTCTTCCAATATATCTGTTATATCTTCCACTCTTTGAGCCAACATTCACAACCTGCACTGCACGTCATGAGAAAGCCAAACAACCTTGCAATTCTTTCACTTCCCCATCAAGTTATCTATTCATGTCCAAAACAATTTGTCTAACATCAGGTCTTGCCTTGTACGACATGCCTTGTGCTGTGCGCTCGACTCTACGATGTGCGTTGCATGCATGCTCTTTGCAGATGATGTGATGCTAGCCGATGACGGCACAGGTTAACAAGATCAACTCTAAGACAAACTTTAGAGTTCAAGGGGTTTTAGGTTTAGTAGGTCTAATATAGAGTAATGAAATCCCACTTCAATATTAGTCCATATGAACAGGGGGATGTTAGACTGGACATCACTATTGTGCGGCCGGCCACAAGCAGATCAAGTTGCGGCTCCGTTTAAAAGTGTGGTTCTCAGGGTGACAATGATACTTGCTTAGCAGAGGGCTTGCGGCAGTGCGTGATCTCCCGAAAAAACTTTGATAGGTCCTACGCGTCCATTGCTTGCAGTTCTAGCCACGCACACTCATTTTCTTTTCTGGCATGTCAATTATTTAGACATGTAAGTTCTGAAAATAACTTAATACACATTATTTTTTTATAACTCGCATATGTTATATCCAAGCTTTTAGATAGTAACTTATACACGTAGAATTATACATAACTTATAACTGTATTTTTTTATTGAATATACACGTATAACCTCAAAATATATTTTATATATAATTATAAAATTACATGTTAAAGTGATTTAAGCAGTTGCGTTGCATGGGCAGACATGACGCCCAGGAGCATATGGTTATAGTGGGGCCCGTTTAACAGCACAGCGGCAGTGGCATCACAGCTGTAAAGTTGCGAAGGTCTGTAGGAAAGGGATTGTGTTTTGGACTTGATGGACATATGGTACCCAAGAAAGACAATTCTTTAGAGCAACTCTAGTGGTACCTCCTATTTTCAAGCTCCTTTTTTTTTCATTTAGGAGCTAACTTATTTATTTATATGTCCAAATTCTACTCATTACCTCCAGCCATACTACCCAAATTAACACTTCTACCATGTGGGGCTCATTTGTCAGTGGTGGAGAGGAGAGTTGAGAGAAATGAAAAAAATGGTGGAACCCATACCTGATAGGGTAAATGGGAGGCTCCTAAACCCGAGGGCTTGAGGGTAGAATTTGGTAGGGCATAAAAAACAATAGAAGCCTATTTGAGAGCACTAATGGAGTTGGGTTTTTAGCCCACCACCTAAAAAATAGTGTTGGATAGATAGGGAATTCCACTGGAGGTGCTCTTAGAAAAACAATACAATTGGTGTGGACTAAGCTGGTGTGGCCCTACGTGCATCGACCATGTGTCCTTCGCAAAAGATCACAAAGCAGCTCACCCTCTATTCGCTTTCTACTATCATAGCTCAACCTCCACGACTCTAAGCCATCTACGAATCGATCTAGAAGAATGAAGGAACTGAGGTGGATAGTCATCATCGGTTGGTGTATCGGGAAGGTCTTCACTATCAACAGAGTCTTCTCAGAGCTACACTAGTCGTCTAAGCTCAATGTTGATTAATTAGGATGGGATCACTAAATGGAAAAGTTGTCTAGATAAGGCCATAAGAGCACTACCATCAAATCACTGATCTCAGCTTGAACAATGCCTTCCATCAGCACAAAGCTGCTCTGTTAGATTTCTTATGCTTACATGTCAGCAATCTAAGTGGGTTCATACAAAGCTCAGATTTGCGACATGACACACCATTGTTTTCCTTTCCGCTATGGAGATCGATGTTGCAAAAGATTTGAGATATTGATGGAATATTACTCATCAAACTATACATACATGGTTGAAGTGGTATCAAGTTTCTGATGTCCTATGTGATAATAGGATCGTACGCAAATTCATTAGGATTGTGATCATGTCTATTATTTTATATGGAGCAGAATGTTTGCCAACTAAAAGGTTGCATACCGGAAGCAAACTGTACAATATATATATAACATCTTTGAGGTGGATTGGACATGTCTAAGGAGGTTAGAGACAACAGGATCATTGATGGCTTGAGCAAGTGAAGAGAGCCAGAAACATGGAAATTAGCATTTCATATGTCAAAATCTTGATATTCGGTTGTGCAATAATCATTTCCCACCTCTTATATTCCGTTGCATCTTCCTTTCTCTACATTTGTCCTTATGCTTTAAATTTAAAAGATTTCATCTCTAGTTTACACCAATGTATTTGTTGTCAAAGATTTGTTTGTTTGTTTGTTTGTGACAGTGACTATTGCAAATATTGCACCAACATTTTAACTCATCTATCCCAGGACTAAAAGGGAAAACTAACTTGATCACCCCACATATTTGTCTTGTAATATAGTGTAGTCCTACATATCCTTGGAACCATTTGGTGCATGTCGAACACATAGGAAAATGAGGTGAAGTAAATTATAAAATGGTGAAGTATGAATCATTGAAATATCCATAAGTTGTGAAATGGACAAAGAATCCCAAAACCAATATTTATCAAGGTCCAACCAAGCAAGACTATCTGTAATCATGATGAAGGTCGAAGGGGGAACAACCAACCAAAGGCCCGAAAATGGCCTAGGAACATCTCGGGCAAGCGCCCTATCTAGCAAGGTTGCACCCATCCTAGCCCCTTTGGTGCCACGTTTGGCATGAGGAAATCCACTGTTAGGCTTAGTTCTCCACTCCAGTACTTAGAAAATAGGGAGAGAGTAAGGGGAAGTGCAGGGAAGCACCGACTTGTTGGCCCCTTTAAAAACCTTGTACCTTGATGGATGTCTTCTACTTCTTGAGTCAAGTGATCATCTCGAGCTCAACGTTCTTTCATAACATTGCCTTCTCTTTTGATCAAAGATTAAGGTAGTAATGAAATACAGGCATGGTGTCTAGGCTAGAGGCTATCGTTGTTTGTGACGTATCCCACGGAAGAAGAGGAGTTTAGGTAAGTACTGATAGCCTCATTTGATAGTAGTGTACCTCCATGTTTGAATATGTAATATCCTATTTGCCGGAGTAGCTTGAGTAACAGGGGAAAGCCAGCAGCCAAAGCAAGCAAGTAGAAGACAAGTTTAATTTCCTTAAGGGGCACTACCCATAGAAAGTTCTATGTACCCTCATCTAGTTATATTCTTTTTATCCTTGGATGAACTATAACTAGAAGAATCTCACACTGTTCCTTGGGGGAAGTTACAAATTTTAGACCCCTAGAATACTCTTAAGGGCAAAGTGCTACGACTGTACTTTCCATGTTCTTTGGATGCTAGCTTTGACACTCTAGGGACACTCTAGTTGTTATTATTGATAAGTCACATTACTGATCTAGTTAATGTGTCATGATTGTTAATATATACTAAAAGTTATAACTAAATGATGACTCACGGATAAACTAGCTTCGTCCCTTCCAGAAATATGTTGAAATTGAGCTTGTGTTGTCCGTTTGGAACCATGATGAGAACTAGTAACATTGTAGGTCCAAAGCTGTCTATCACCCCTCAAATCTTAAATGGACTTCATGCATCTCACCAACCTATTTATGCTTTTGTTCTCACTTCAAATAAAGGGCTTAACTTAGGATGATTGATTGTTGGGTAACCTCACTTTATGTGTCGGTCTTCCTTCCACTAGACTACCAATATGTCACTAGATTTCCACCCCATTTTGCACATACTTTCTCATGGATCACTATGTGCTTAAATCTGGAAAGGTTAGGATGTCATAAACAAGCTTCCCCCATACAAACACCCTATCCTTCTCCTCTTAAAGGCCTCAATGTCCTCTTGAAAACATCAATACAACATATCTACATTGGACAAGCTTAGTCAATGTCCAGTCTTGACTCATATGCCACGTTGTGCCCCACCGATAGGTCCATCCATCAATGTTGGTTCTAATAGCACTTGTAATATTTTAACACTCGAACCAATCAAGCTCATCCTCACATTTTGAGTGGGTCACATGCACCAACAAACCTATTTACCTATTTGTTTCCATTGTGAGTACAAAAGCGTTAATTCAAGGTTGGTGATCTATGTTGAACCATCTCTATATATTACTTTTCCTCCTATAAAAAATGCAAGGTATGAAAAAGAATTTCAGCATCTCATGCACATACGTGTTCAATCTAAATAAACCGAATCTTAATGGGCTAAGTTACAAAACCAATGTCGGTCGTATTGTAGTTGCCCTTTTAGTTGTTGGCAAATAGCACAACGGAAATTAAGGGATTGCCTATATAGCGCCAAGTGCTCCCAAGTGAGCGAGCGGTCAATCCATCATAGCCCGAAGGAGCTTCACATGTCCTCCCCACCCCACCCCCACCCCCACCCCCACCCCTCCCCCCTTCAACTACTACAAATATACATAGTTTTTAGTTGACCTACGCATGTCGAACGGTTGTTATGGATATTCGGGGACGATAAGGACTGCCTTTGAAAATCCACTGATTGTCATTGTCACCATCCATCCCATCATTGTCATGGGCTACTTTTTTCTTCCAATGACAAGAGCGTATGACACCCACCTTTTTATCTCCTTCTCTCGATACATGCTATCATCCTCCTCCGGATGGCTAGCTGGCTACATCCTCCCTCAGCTCCTCTCCCCAACCCATGCTCCTATCGTGCACTCTCGTGTCCTCTTCCCTCTGTCTATGATGTTGGTGAAAGTCCGCCGCTCTATGCTTGGATGCAACAACTCTTGTCAACATTTTCTGAACCATGCCATGGAAGCAACTCGCATGGGTTGACGTGAGACGAACACCACCGACCAAAGGGTAATAGCTCATTGGACAGCCACCCGGGGTCATCACCTCGATAGAATTATTGGCGTGTTGTACCAAATCTAGTTGTGGCGCATAGATCTGGTAGATCTACATTCCCTTCTGGCCGTGCTAGTGGCAATGGTGGTGGAAGGAGCCCTCGTGATGGCAGCAATAGGGGCCTTCATAATGGTGGCGGTGGGGGCCATGCGATAGTGATTGACGTGTAATGGGTGGCAGCGTGGGCCCTCACGATAGTGGCAGCAAGTGCCCTTACAACGGTGATGATGAGGGCTGTGTGATAGTGATTGTCACGCGACGGGTGGTGGTGGTGGTGGAGGCGGATAGGGTTGTGGCCGTTGCGAAAGCTAGGTAAGGACCCAGCATTAGCCCCTACGGGTTACTGTTGGGCTTTTGCACACTTTTATTTTTGTCGGCTGACACAGAAGCAACGGTTTCTCTTTTTATCGTATTTAGGACTTACATTGGTGGCGGTACACAAACATAGCTAGTAATCTTCATTGTCAGGAGCAGTATCTCAGCAATATTTAGCCCACTGTACCAGCCCACTGCCCATTAGGACTGGGTTTCCTAATTCATGGACGCGTGCGGGGATGCGTTCTCACAAACCACCAAGAGGAGTTATGTTTTCCTACTTAAGGTTCATCTTAACTTTCCTACTTGAAATGTCATGATAACTTTCTTAATCAAAGTTTCATTATAAGTTTTCCATCCAAAGTTTTGAGACAACACTTTCAGGGACTTTTTGCCTCCAAAGTTTGTTGTAAAACTTTTGGCAAAAACTTTCCTAAAATGCAAAGGTTGGGGGGGGGGGGGTCTAAAAACTTTACCAAAATGGGAACTTTCGGATGTCACCATCTGGTTTGCGAGCTGGACTCCTAGCATGCATGCACTGGTTACACGGCTCCCTCATGTACCATCCTTCAAGACGTCATTACCCACCCAAACCTCGATCATTGCCCCCACCACAACTTGTTGTCGGCTATGCCATGCCTCCTTGCTGCACTACTCAAACATATTGTTGCCACTCAAAATTCTACTCATATACTACATGGGGCTATACATGATGCTCCCGCTGCCCACAGCTATGGCACCACCCCTACCACCTCCCAGCATTGTTGTGTCATCACCCACTACTATCACAACCGTCGCATATGAACCTCCTCAATGATCGCTGCAGGAAGAGGAAGATGTTGGGGCTATGAATCCATGGGAACTAAGATTCTATGGTATTGATGGAAGCCAGAGATTGAAGACGATGAGGTCATTGAACGAATCTCAGTCGTCGCCACTATTTTTCTGCAAAAAATGTGATGTGGGCGCTTGGTTGCTTGCTAGCACCCAAGCGATATATATTTTCACCGCACGAAGCCTATGAGGTCAAGTCCGATTACTTCAATGGAAGGAATTGCATCCGGAAGGAGCTTCCTGGAACAGGACTTTTTCGGTAATCAAAGCGTAATATAATTTCTTCATTTGACTAGCTCGTTGGGTCAATGTGGCTAGCTGCAGAAAATTATATGTGATTCCTAATACGCGTGTCACGTAGTGGACCATGATCCAATGAGGTCAAGTCCGATTACTTCAATGGAAGGAGTTGCATCCGGAAGGAGCTTCCTGGAACAGGACTTTTTCCGTAATCAAAGCGTAATATAATTTCTTCATTTGACTAGCTCGTTGGGTTAATGTGGCTAGCTGCAGAAAATTATATGCGATTCCTAATACGCGTCCGCTCCTAGCTCTCCTTGCGAGTGAGCAGATGCTCGCAACTTTCCAAAACTTTCCTCCGTAACCTTGTTCTTAAGTTTTTGTTACAAAACTTCCCTCCAAATGTTTCCAGGCCCATTGTGATAGCCAAAACATTCAACCAAAAGCTTGCTCCAAAGTTTTGGCTACAAAGTTTGTTGTGTGTTTTTCTACAAAGTTTCGCTTCCAAAGTTTTTCTGCAAACTTCAATATATAAAAAAATCTAAAATGGAAAGTTGCGGGGACAGTTTCCAAACTGGAAAGTTCTAGTTGTCGGAACGTGGCTGGCGAGCACGTTATCCTGCATTCCTTCGTGCGGATTAGACAAGCCCAAGTTGTATGTTTTGATGGGTTATACTTAATAATAAAAGAAGGTAATCATTCCATCATGATGACTTAAAAGAAACAACTAGAAATCTACCTACGAGATAATAATAAAATGAGATGGCTTTGCTACTCCTATGGCTAGAAATTTTTTAAATAATCTAGAATTTTTCAATGAACAAAAAGTAAAACATGTGACCCTTTATTCCTGTCTCAGAAAAAAGGAGTGATATATCCCGCCCTTAATGTGAATAATATGTATCAGCACCAAACATAACTTCCTAACCTAGCACCATCTACGTATTCATCACGAGCACTGCTGCTGCATTGCATGAACCCTAGCATGCCAATAATAATGTCTTAACGGAGCACCTGAATGAAAGAAGCAATATAAGGAAAACAAGCATAACACACTCCTGGCCAAGACGTGTCGTGATGTGTTGAGCAATTTCCAGTAGCGAAGGAGAACAAGAAGAGATCTACAAGCACGTGAAGTTGAAGGACTAGGAGTTCTGTTGTATATATGCCACCTAAAGTTCTTATAATACTTCAAATGTCACTGTTCTCTGAATAACAGGTAGAATCGGCTGTGTTATTGATATGTAAATGAGGGTGGCAAATAAGGGATTTTAGAATCGGCTGTCACATGATAATTTGTTTTCTTGAACAATCTAGTATCTCCAGGCCTCCTGGTCTGTATCTTCCAAACAGTACTAGGCAGCCGTGTAATGCAAAAGGTGAACACCAGGCACATCTTCACATGGAGCTGCAGATTGAAATCAAAGCACTATATATATAGGAACTGCTGCCTCTGAATTCTTTAGAAGACGACGGAGTTAATGGATCCCGCGACTATCATGTTTGGATTTCTGGACATGCTGAACATGTATTGGTAGCAAAAGGTATGGATCTCCAGCGAATGGTCACGTCGTGACCCCGCTTAAGCTAAGAACCCCAAGATTTGTGACACTCCGTGTCCTAATTTTACGAGTTAGCATTTTTAAAACTAATCTCAGGACTGGATTAACCCACCCAAGAAGTTTCATTGACATGCAAAGTCTTTTGGGCAGCAAATAAATTCATAAACACTTTGGTTTGAACTACAACTCAAATTTCTACAACACAAGTATGGTCAATAAAAAATATATGTTGTAGGGCATGTCAAATGAAAAATCTAGGACAAAACCCCATTGGATTTCATCAAGGATTGATACCCCAAATAAATCAGACAAAATTAGCATTTAAGCCTTTTCTCCGAAGTTTCGGAATTGATCTAGAAAGGATTTTTGAGTAAACTCTTCGTGCATGTCACTTTCTAGAGTTGTACTTTTCCACAAAATTCTCTCCTTTAATGGGCCGCGCCCGTGCCCGACCGGTCCGTACGCCGGCGCCGAGTGGACGGCGCCTCTCGGCCGCATCCCCACCTGGTCGGAGGGACAAGGGGAGGTCCCCTCCCGGTCGGAACCCCCCCCTTCCCATTTCTCTCTCTCTCCCGAGCTCCTCCACCCCACCGCCATTGCCGCCCGAGCTCGAAGCTCGACGCCCGGCTGCCCTACTTCCTCCCGAGCCAAACCGCTCCGCCCCAAAGCTCCGCCCCGACCTCCACTTGCTCCACGAAGTTGCCTCCCCGAAAACCATGGAGTAAATCGGACCAATTTCACGGGGAGACCGCTCGCCACCCCGGCCGTCGCCACTCGAAATACCGCCGCTCCGGTGAGCCATTCTTCCCCATTCTTGAGCTAGTGCGAGCGCACGGTGATGGGGCTCATTCTCAAACCCTAACTTTTCCGTTTTGTCCCAAGAGGCCGCCGGATTTTGAAGTTTCCCGGCCGCGGAACTCCGGCCGCCGCCACCTCCACGCCGACGGCCGTCTCCGGTCGTGCTCATCTTCAACCGGGACGTGCCGGTGAAGACCGTGCTCTAGGGAAGCTCCACGGCCAAGCCGTTCAACTTCCCGTGCCCCTCCGTGACGAGCACCCCCGCCGGACCTCTCCGCACCGCCACCGCCCGTCGCGCCGCTTCTCCGGTGAGGTCCCCACCAAACCGACCCCACCACCAAGCTCCACACCCCGCGCCGCGTCCAGGGGACCCCTCGCCTTGGACCGCGAGCCCCCAGCCGCCGCTCCGGCCACCGCGCCGCCACCTCCCGGCCGTGCGCCGGCGGGGCCACAGGGCGGGCCACACGGCCTAGGATCCCGTGTGGCCACAGCCACACGCGGATCCAGAACCCTGTGGTCCTCGGTGTGGCACGAGCGCGGGTATTCAAAACTAAATCCCGGATGGCATTTTCGTAAATAGTTCCGAAATTCATTCAAACTTAGAAAATTCATATCTAGAGTTCTAGACCTCGAAAAATTGCAAACTAAATTTTGTTGAACTCCTTGAGACATGTACTATTTTATAGTGCATTTAGTTTGGCATAATCAGAAGCAAATTATTTAACTTAATTTCCTTTTAGGGAATTCAAGAATAGGACTTAATTAATTACTTAATTAGCCCAAATTGCTTAATTTAGTTATTATCTATAACATGTGCCTAAGGACCAGGAGCAATTTAATTGCTATTTTACCCAGTTTTGCTAGAGTTGTTGAATTATTTTCTTGCACATGCGATAATGATTTAAATGCTTTATGGGAGTTGATGAAGGAGGTTAAATTAGATAATCACCTTAAATCATTTTCACCTCGCTGGGCACCAAATTAATTTATACTCATGAATTACATGTAATTGATGAAGTCCGCACGTATTCCGTAAAATATTCAATATCATGTTTTCATCAATAATTTACACATCACCTTTGCATCATGTAGCTGCGGTGGTGGAACGTGGTAACCGGCGAGGAGGAGCCGAAGCTGCTGCTATCTGTTGACCCAGCTGTTCAGGGTCAAGCTCAAGGCAAGCCCCGATGCACAACGTTTTAATTTAAGTATTTTATTTTATTTTTATCACGATGCTTGTAGGTCTCGTATTATGCATTAGGTCTACAGGAGTTGTGATGAAAACCCTAGCATGCGAGTAGGACCCTATCTATCCCGGTTTGAGCACCCTACGCTAGATGCTTGCTTAAATAAGGCGATGATCCGTCGAGTGGTACGGAGACCACTCGTAGATAGGACAATCACATTTTTGGACACGATGCTAAGTATTGAGATGAGAATGAAAAAATTGGAGGCCGGACGGGCAACTTAGGTGAAAAGTGAAGGACTGAAAGAGTCTCCAAGGTTGTAGCCCCGTCTCGTGCACAAGGACCACGTCGTGTCCGGCCCATGTGGATAAGTTTGAACGTACTGCTTGCATGCTGGAGTTAATGGGCCCGAGTAAACCGACGTACCGATGGTTGCTGTATGTTAGGGAGATACCCTACTCCCTTGGTTACTTGGCAGGTTTTTGGGAGGAGAGAAGGGAGCACTCTACTCACGGATGACGTCCGGGACGGCATCGCGTGGGGACTCTTCTCGGGGAGCTAGGCCCGACTAACATTACAGTGCCGGCTGGGAAAGGTTGTCTCATGCGGCTTCCGGGAAGCGCGTATGTGACGTGCAGTCAGGTCTCTCCTGCAGGATGTAAATCGATTCGAATCGCTGCCCCTCACGATGAACGAGTACCACTTATCTCGTCCGCCGGAACTTAGTAACAAGAGAAACATTGATGATGATGGTCATGATTAAATTGCTGTATTGCTTAATTACTTGTTTGGAAACATGCAATGCAGTAGCTTAGTGCAAATTAAATTTATTCTTTCGAGCAACTTAATTAAACTGCTGAAAGTTGAAGGTAAGGATGCACTTGTAGGCCAGCTTAGTGCTTAAATGTACCCTATCCCCTCGGCGTTTGCATGTCTAGGAGTCGGTTGTAGATGGCCACCTTGACGGGTCGGTCTTGCTGAGCTCTAGTTGCTCAGGGCTTTGCTCTATGTGGTTTTCAGAGGACCCCATGGGACAGGACTTCGACGTCGACGATGACGTCCGGCAGGATCGGACTCGGGCGACGGCCACTACACTTGGGAGTGGTGCGGCCCGGACGAGTAGAGGAGTTGATGTGCCGGCAAGGTGTTCTAGGGCAAGAACATCTGTCTCTGCCGGATGCCCGTGATGTATCGCTGAGAGAGCGATTATATTTTGATGCTTCCGCTGTTTAGTTATTTCAAACTTATTAGCTTCTGATGCTCATGAGACTCTGATGTACTAATGTACTTGGGATGAATGTAAGAGACTTGTACTTATATTCATTGTGCTATGCTTATGTGTGTATGTTGTAATATAGGGCACCACAGCGTGTGATGCCACCCATGATGATCCCGGAGACGGAAACGCCTCTCCGTGAGGCGGGTCTGTCACAAGATTAAATTGTAACTCTTCTGTTTTCTTAACTCCAAACAGAGTATTGAAGGAGATTTTTCCGTCTCAAAAAAGTTGCACCATGATATCTTTCGTTCTCCCAACCTGGTAACTTGCAAATCTTACTTGCTCCTGTACTGCTGCGGCGACCATTGCTACGAACAAGCTGAAGTGCCTTGACGCGTAGCTCTGAAGGTTTTCAAGCCAACCGTCTGGTAGCTCTGTTTCCTTTTAAAAGTCTATACTTGTGATACCCATAAAACTGACATGATATATTATGCATTCTGTATGAAAATACTATGAAAGGTGCCAGTTGTGACAAACCTGCTTGTAGCACCTACTAGCAAGTAACATTATGAAATCCTCAGAGAAATATTGTTCTCAATATATATAGAATAGAAGGGGCCATAAACAGAAGAGTCCTGACCAATTCGGAAGATCATTTGGTGTAGACATGTAGTTGAAATTTCGGATTTGTTTGGGCAAGTATAGGAAATTAATATAAGAACACTACCAAAAACTGGATATTTAGTGAGGATCGTAAAATTTTGTGAAGGTTCGAGGTTACACACAGTAAAATATCAATTTTGTGACAGTTTCCCCATGAAAAAATCTCTGGCTAAGACCTTTAGCGGTCAGCATCCAGAACAGCTAAGAATAGCTATAGCGGGCTATAGCGGCGGCTAAGCCATTTAGCGGTTTTAGAAAAAAATAGTAGAATCATTGCTTAACAAAAAACTTGATCAACTTAATTAAAAAAAGATAGTTTATTACAATCTTCACTTGAAATAAATAGTTTCTAACAGCTAACATGTAATAGGAATAAATAGTTCACGAGAGAAACATGACTAATACAATGATACTTAATACAACAAAGTGCATTTTAGCGGCTATGCATTCATTTAGCGGGCTAAATTATAGTCTATTTAGCGGCTAAAGCGGGATTTAGCCAGCTATTAGCGGCTCACAATGCTTAGCGGCAAAATTGGAATAGCTTAGCGGTTCTTCCTCCTAGCAGCTATATCCGCTGTAGTGGAAGCTATAGTCAGAGATTTTTTTCGTGACGGTTTCCCGATAGAAAAATAATTGCTGTAGGTTTTCATGCTTTTAGTGATGGTTTTCCGTCCTCGCTAAACATCCAGGTAGTGGAATGAATAACTTTATCAATGGTTTATTTTATTCCTTTTATTTATCTTAATATTCATACCATGAATATCATTCAAATGTGCAGAAGCAAGCACGACAAAGTGTCTTTCTAAGCGGAAACTCCCAATACATCAAAAGTAATTACCCAGTCTAGAAAAAAGAAACAATACAAACATGGTTTAGCGGATTTGGAATTGTAACCAAGCATCCTGGGTTCTATACCCGATTCAACACATGAATGGACGTCTCTTTGACATTTATGGGCCAGTCAGCTTCCTTATAATTAGACTGGCAATAGAAATATAATTTTTTTTGTAAAGTAAAAGAACAAGCATGCACCAGTAAAGTGGGAGTACTAGATCATTAATTGCTAGCCTGGGCAACTGCATGGGCGAAATAATCTAGTTATACCTGTGGAAAGTAAAATGGATGCCCTTATATACTCATGGGCAAAAACGAAAGTACTTGCATTTCTTGCGTACCAGGGTTATAGCTTCCGTACGGTGTATCTGTACTGTAGACGACCTCCAGACCACCGTTCTTCATTAACAGCCTTGGAGGCTGGGTGGTGTTGTTGCAGGTGAGCTCGAAGTCAGGGTTGCGGAAGCAGCCGGCCCCAATGCCGAAAGGGTACTGGAAGCTGAGGGGGCCGCATGCCTTCGCACACTTGAGGAGAGAGGCCGCTGCGTAGGGAACGGTGGTCTCGTCCCCGGATGCCCGCACCGGAGCCCCAACGCAGCCGAAAAGGAACCCTGCAATCAGAACAGCTACTTTAGAAGTGACGTTGTCCCCCATCGTCGTCGGCGCTGCTAGCAGTGCACTGGTTCGATGTGTAGTGGCTTTATTGCTTCTCTCGGACTAGAGAAATCTAATTAAGGTCCACACGCTACTTATGGTCGAATGAAGTCTTCTATTATCATGTTCAACGCTGTGTAATGTGGCATTTTGAGCGCGTGTGACCAGGCCTTGTAGGCACATACATTATGTAATGTTGAGCAAAAATTCCAATCGACTTTTAATTCAACGCATAATATAAGCCATCTGAATTTGTCCATGTATGTGGTAGGACAAGGGTGAATTAGCGCGCGGGTGCTTTCTATTGCCCTGTTGTACAGGACCGTTTACATTGTATCGCGATGGGATATAGAAAATACAGGACCGTTTACGTTTAGCGGCTATTTTATTATCCAATTACTTTTCTCACGAAAGGATGAGCTGGTAGACGTGCCGTCGCATCCATTTGAATGAAGAAACTACAAGTATTCCTGAATTGACTTTTTAGTTTGCCTGTTCGAGGAGTTGGGGTGCCATAGTTTGCCTCTTCGAGAAGTTGAACTGGAAAATGGGAGACACCCTACAGTCATTATACTAGGGGTGGATGTCGAGCCAGTCGAGCTGGCTCGGCTCGGCTCGGCTCGACTCGTATTGGCTCGTTAGAAAATTGGCTCGGCTCGGCTCGGCTCGTTACATAGACGAGCTGAAAACCTAGCTCGGCTCGGCTCGATAATTAGCTCGAGCTAGCTCGTTAGCCTCGTGAGCCAGAAATATAGAATAATTAAGATATTATATACTTTAAATCTAAAATATTTTATTATAAAATAAGTAAGATATATGATTTATACTTCATGAAAAAGCTAATAACGTAGATTAATTCAAAATGTGATTTAAAATATTTAAAAATTAACTCAATTTATGACATTATATTGGTATTGAGCATTACTTATTCTCGGTCTTTCGTAGCTCGTTGAGCTCGCGAGGCTCGGCTCGCTAATCCGACGAGCTAAAATATAAGCTCGGCTCGGCTCGTTAAGAAACCGAGTCGAGCCGAGCCGAGCCGAGCTACTCACGAGTCGAGCCCAGCCACGAGCTTCGACCTTTTCGTCCAGCCCTACATTATACATTTGCCACCACAATATGTATCCATTATAATATTTTTTTATAAGAAATGATTTTATTTCCATTAAGAACAGGATACATCAACTAGGAAAATATCATCCCGGTTTAGATTTTGCAAAGCATGCAAGATTGGACAATGATTAGCATGACCTAAGTGATTACATGAGCAATAAGCATTTCCATTCGGTGGAGTAATTTGAGCTCTTCTTGCCAGATTGTGTGCCGACTTGTTGTAGTTTTGACTGATCTTGTGAACTTTTTATGTGATATCCTATGTGTTCTCTTCAATTGCAAATAACAGTGGCCTCAATTGCACTAGTATATCCGCTACTGTAGCGGCGGGCCCCAAAACGGCCTAGCGGCACGGCCCGAAGCGGCCCGCCGCTACGATGCTCGGGCTGGCCACCGTGTCGAGCCGAACGCCGCTATAACCATCTAATAGCGGCGGTTGGCTTTTCCAACCGCCGGTACAATTCAAGAGGTAAGCCACCGTTAAATGGGTATTTTTAGGGGTGGTTGGCAACTTGAGCCGCCGGTACAAATGTCTCTGCTATAAATAGACGCGTTCGGATAGCACAGTGAGCTACTCCACTATGCGTGGCCTGAAAATTCGGGTAAAAATTGAAAAACAAGTGGGGGGGGGGTTGAGATCGTTCTTCTTGGATAGATTTGTTCCCTAGGGTAAGGGGATCTATCCCATGTATTATTTCTTCCTATCATGTTAGAATTAGTAGAATTTTGGCTGTATTTTTTTTTAATTTTATTCCTATTTGTCACAATTCTCTACATTTGTAGAACTATGGTTGGTTTTTGTCCATTCTATTTGTATCTTGAGTCTTTTACATAGAGAAAAGTTGTATCTCTAGGCTTCTTCATGAAGAAAGATTATATATCTAGGTTTCTCATGATAGATGGAGAGATAGGTTAGGTAAAGAAAATTTATATTTTTCATTAAAATAATTTATGTATCTAGTTGGTCACTTTATTTGTAGCTCACAAAACTTGATCCTACGAGATATATTAACCCATGTTTTGTTGAACTAATTATTATTTTTTATGTGTAGTGCTTGAGGTATGGATAAATCTTGGATGCATGAGGCGTCAAGAATGGGAAGTTATTTTCAAGGACAAGTCAAGGCATTTGTCACGCAGGCCGCACAACATGCTAAGCGAGAAGGAAGGGCTGAAATACATTGTCCGTGTCGTGACTGCAAAAATGAGGAACTCGTGGAAAGATACGGTTATAATCAATTCACACATAATAACGAGAAGTTTTGTTAAGGACTACACCAGGTGGACAAAGTATGGTGAAGACGTGGTGGAGGCAATACTTGAGCAATCTGTTGATGGTGATGTTGATGATGACCTTGATATTTATGATCATGTCAATGTTGAAGATGAGGAGCT
Organism: Chloris gayana; assembly: GCA_031894775.1. Taxonomy (NCBI): domain Eukaryota; kingdom Viridiplantae; phylum Streptophyta; class Magnoliopsida; order Poales; family Poaceae; genus Chloris; species Chloris gayana. The sequence continues at coordinate 15,917 of JAUNZO010005195.1, forward strand.
TGTTCGAGCCGAGGAAGTAATGAGAATAGTCTTGTGATTTTGATGTTGAGGAAATGTTGCAACACTTTTGATCCGAAGTGTTGCTCCATGGAGGGATAACGAGAGGGTTGAGCAACTTTGCATCGTTGGAGAAAGCATCGAAGGATCCACTATATGAGGAATCTAAGGGATGTGAAAAGTGGTGTATTGTCTACGTTCGGTACTTGAGCTGATGAAATTAAAGGCCATCCATGGTTGGTCGGATGCTAGTTTCACGGATTTGTTGGAACTCCTTTCGAACATTCTCGCCGAAGCCCAACTTGTTGCCAAAAAGCACTTGTTTTGCTAAGAAGCTCATAACCCCACTTTCGTTAGGCGTGCAAAAGATACACGCGTGCCCAAATCATTGCATATTGTATTAGGGGGGGGATTACAAGGACGCCGTGAGATGTCCAAGATACAAGCGTAGTCGGTACAAGTGTAAGGACGACTATGATGCGGACACATCGCTTGTTAGTGGAAAGAAGAGCAACAGGAATGTGAGGAAGAGGAACAAAAGCATCACCGTCGATGACAGGGAACAAATGAAGATTCCTCCCTTGGTCATGTGGTACCTACCGATTGTCGATCGGATAAGACGCTTGTTTGCTAACCCCAAGGATGCTGAACCGATGACGTGGCATTCGCGCCCTAGGGACTCAAAGAAGCTTAGTCATCCAGCTGATGGGACCGAGTGGAAAAAGTTTGATTGTAACCATCTAGAATTCTCTAAAGAGACAAGGAACATACGGTTTCTAAGTACAGACGGGATGAATCCTCATGGTCAATTGAGGAACACGCCGAGCACTTTTGCCGCTTATACCGTCAATATACAACCTTCCACCGTGGTTGTGTCACAAGAGAAAGTACTTACCATTGAGAATCCTCATATCCGGTCCGAAAAACCTGGTAACGACATAGATGTGTTCTTGGAACCATTATTCGAAGACATGCGAAACCGTGGTTAGAAAGGGTTAGTACATGGGATGAGCACCGTAGAATGCCCTTCATGCTCAAAGCCATCATTTTTGTGACGATAAGTGATCCCCAGGCACTAAGGGCGCTATTAGGATAGGTCAAAAGAAAGTATGGTTGTTTTGTATGCGTTGATGATATGTCTATGTGTATCTTCCATCATCCAAGAAGATAGTATACACGCGAAACCATCCATTCTTAGCACGAAACCACATGTACGCTTGTTGAAGAGATAGTTCGATGGCACTATTGAGAAAGGCGAAGAACCTCGACGTTGGACCCCTAGTGTCGTGTTCGAGACGGTAAAGAACATCAAAGTTGTATTTGACAAACCGGTGAAGGGAGTTCTAAAGTGCAAAGCCCACACGCCCTTTAAGAAGCAATCTATTTTCTTCGGATACCTCGATCATCGGGCGGAACTTGAAGTGACTCATGCCTTCGATCGGATGCACATTGGGAAGGGCGTATATGACAAGCACTAGCGGACTTATTCTTGACCTACCCGGTAAGACAAAGGATGGACTCAGCGCACGTAGAGATCTTGTGGCACCGGACATTAGGCCGGAGCTCCATCCACAGGAAAGGGTGAACGGAAAATACTATCTTCCTCCCACAATCTACAACCTTACGCGTGAGGAGAAAATAGCATTTTGCAAGTGTCTACACGGGATTAAGTGTCCCACTCGGATTCTCATCGAACGTGAAAAATCTCGTGAACATGGAAGAGCTAAAGATAAGTGGCTACAACACTCACGATCGTCACACAATGCTTTCGGTGTTCTTAGCCATCGCCAACAGTGGCTGTGAAACCCGAGTGGTTGAAGTTGACTATAACTCGCATGTGCTACTTCGGAACGTAGTCTCGAAGAAGGTGATCAGAAAGCGGAGTTGGATGACCTATGGACCCACATGAATGAAACAATGTGCGTGCTTCGGATGTGCTTCCCTCCATCCTATTTTGATACCATGGAACACTTCATGCTTCATATCGTTGATTAGATAGTAGCGTTGGGCCCCGTCTACATGCATCATATGTTTCCCTTCGAGAGGTTCATTTATGTAATGAAAACGCTTTGCACGCACTCGTTCTCATCCGGAGGGTTCAATGATTGAGGGATACAACATTGAGGAGATTATCGAGTGTTGTGTTGACTACATTAAAGATGGAGGAGCTATTGGTCTTCCCGTGTCTCATCATGAAGGCCGGCTGTCTAGAAAAGGTACACGAGGATGAAAGTCATTCATCGATCGTGACTATAAAAGAGTGGATGCAGCACATTAGCGTATTGCAACAGACACGGATTATGGGCCCATACTTTGAGAAACACCTGAGTGAGCTTCACCAGAACCACACGGACAAGACAGAAGATTGGATCATAAAAGAGCACAAGAAAACCTTCACATCATCGTTCGAGAACCAAGAGCTTCCACGTGGGGACTCCGTAGACGACAAGATGTTGAGAAGGATAGCCATGAGGCCTTCGAAGAGTGTGGTTACATTTCAGGCTTATAACATCAATGGCTATACCTTTTACACTCGAAGAAAAGGACAAGAAAAGCAAGTGTCAAAACAGCGGTGTTCAAACACATGCCTATGATGAAGATGACAATCCGACATCATACTACGGGTACATCGAGGAAATATGGGAACTTAATTATGGGCAAGATATCGTTATGTATGTATTTAAATGCAAATGGGTGCAACACCCACAGGGGGTGGAGGTGGATGAATACGGATTAACCCTCATCGATCTAAACAAATTCGGTCACAAAGATGACCCTTGGATACTCGCTAGGGTGGTAGCAGAAGTGTTCTATATACTCGACCCAAAGAATGAAAAGAAGTACATTGTTATTTCGGGTAAAGAAAGAGTCGTTGCAGTGGAGAATGTGAAGGATCAAGAGGAATATAACCAATATGATGAACTGCTATTATTTATTGATCCAAGTAAATTCAAAATCATAGAAACAAGACCGAGATATTCTGCAGAAATGCCCTACACGCGCTCGGATTGCGAAGGAAAAACTGTCCAAGGATATTGTACCTCTATTATACTTTAATATGTACCTTTAATTTATACTCGTCAACCGGCATGTAATTCATATTTGTACGTTTATGACATAACTCTATGACATATTACTGGAATTTATTCAAATTTAATTATTTTTTTCGAAAGAACATTACTAGTTTGGTCATATTTCAATTATAACTAATAAGTTTTGGATTTTTTTTGATTTATAGCTTGTTTTATTGCAAACTATAACAATTTAAAACTGTGTAAATCATTTTAGAAAAAGTCCAATTTACATTAGAATGACATGTGGGCCCACTATCATTTGTAATGTTGGTTGGCATTGCCAACAACCGTTATTATCATTTTATTAACTTTTAATTATTAGTTGTCATTTTTATTTCATAACTATTTATTTGCAAACTATAGCAATTTAGCACTATGAAAATTTATAACTAATTTTTTTGCAAACTATAGCAATAAGTTTTGTATTTTCAATGACATGTGGGCCCATGGCCTTTATAGTGCCCGTTGGTATTGCCAACCGCCGTTACAAAGGCCTGATAGGTGGGCCCATAGCCTTTTTAGCGGCGGATAACAACCTCGTCCGCCGTTTTAGAATGTTGGTCTCACCGACAAGTGGGACCCACCATTATGTTTACCGGCGGATGAATTTGCCAACCGCCTTTATCCTGCTCCGTCTATAAATGGGCGTGCCGTCCGTGGCTCCAACTCTAACATTGGCGCCACGGACAACGATGCCGACAGAGCTACCTAACTCTCCGGTCGCCGCCTCGTCCACGACTCCGATCACCGCCCGGCCGCCGCCCTCGTCCTCGACTCCGGTCGCCTCCCGTCCCCGACTCTCCTCCGCGGCAGTGCTCCCCCTCGTCGGCCCTCCGCGCAGGCCATCCCCGACGCTGCCCAACTCCTTGGCTCCGATCGCCGCCAGGCCGCCACGCACCGTCGTCTCGCTGTTCAGCCGTCGTGCACCCTTGTCCTCGACTCCGGCCGCCGTCCGGCTGCCTCGCACCCCCGTGCTCGACTCCGGTCGCCGCCCAGCCGCCACGCACCCTCCTCACCATCTCGTCGTCACCGGCCCTCCCCTGGTACGCCTTCCCCTCTCCCCCTTCCCCTCCTATTCCCCTCGCCCCGCCCTCCTCGTCGGCCCTCCCTTTGGTACGCCCCTTCCCCCTCTCCCCTCCCCCACGGTTAGGTTTGCCAGCTCATGTTCTGCGATGCATGTTCTGCTCATGTTATTGAAACATTGCATGCTTTAATTTGAAAGGAAATTGCCTGCTCATGTTCTGCTATGCATAGTTAGGGTTGCCTGCTCATGTTCTGCGATGCATGTTTTGCTCATGTTCGATAACTCTGTTCTGTCAAGTGCACTGCTCCTGCTCAGTGCTATGTTTGATAACTTTGACAAGTGCTTCTGTGATGCTCATGTTCTGCGATGCTCATATTCTGCGATGCTCATGTTTTGCGATGTACAGTTAGGCTTTACTGAAATGCTGAAATGATTGCTTTGGCTTTGCTGAAATGCTGACATTTCCTTTACTGAAATGCTGGCTTTAGCTTTGCTGAACCACCTCTCATCCAGTCCTTGTAAGGATCTCTATTGTCTTTCATAATGTTGGGCGGGTGAAAATTTAATGATCTACCATCAAATGTTCAGAGAGACACTGAGGCTTAAAGTTTGGATTTTAAGTACAAATAAAATCAGAGATTTACTGATCTTTAAAAAATTAAAGAACAGATGTGCTATTTAAACCAGAAAACAGGAAGGGGCCAAATATAAATTCAGACAATGTAGTTGAGCAGGAGGAAACATATCCTCTAAATTCAATTACAAGATGCTCGTTCTACATATATTATTTAGCAACCATCCCTGCCCTTTATTTCCGTGCTGCCCTACATATATTATGTTTGCCTGTCAAATGAATTGCATATAGTTTCTGTAGATGCAATATTTAGTAAACTTTTATCAAGTGAATGATAGATAAATCTATTTTGACAACAAATCTACTTGTACAGGTTAGTTCATAATAAACCTTGAATAGATTTATGGCACCAAGTAAGGGATGGATGGATTTCATAGATTATTGTCTTAGTACTGATTGTTTGGATGGCCTGACACGAACCTGTATGGTTGCACCTGCAGCAGCAGGGATGATGGTCAAGAGAGGGAACTCCGTCAGGGCAAACACTCTTGATTGTCATGTTTCTTCTATGAAAAATGGTATCATAAAAATGTACATTTCACAATGTATGTATTTTCTTATATTGAATAGGTGGCCATAATTAATTGGTGCAAGTATAATTGTTTAAGCTGTGCAAGTATAATTGTTTAAGCTGATAGAACTGAAGAGAAAAGGGGTTGTGGCAAAAACAAATGTAAACAACTTGCTAAACTTAAGCCAGGTGAAAAGATTAAAGTGATTTTTGTACAACCGTGCTCTTTGCACTTCATTTGCACGACACATAGGTAGAATCATTTGTGATCCTACTATTACCTTACTAATGGTAAAGAAATGGACACACATTACAGAGACATCTCTGAAGCAATCCTTCATTACAGTGGCAGCAAACCATATAGAAAAGTAATTTATGACAATGTAAGGATTTAGAAAATAATCACAATGAGCTATTTAGTATTTTGTATTACTTATACATGTTGATTATGCTGTGCTGGGGCAGCAAGGATAACAATCCTCCAAGTTTGGATGCCTTATTTTTTATGACTCACACGAAGGGTGGCTCTTTTATAGATTCTGAACAATCCAGCAAGCATGTACAGAATCATAAAGACTTCTTTTTATTTTGGGTTACATTATAATATAGGTTGCTAAATTAAGACTTCTATGTATTTCAGGCAGCTTGAGGAACAAAGGTCCTCAAATCCTTCCCTTTCAAACTTTGAGCTAATGGATTATTGCTTCCCTTCAAAATGGCGCAACCATGTTGTTTAATATGGTTCTGGAGTAAAAGCTAGAGATCTTAGAAGTGCAATCATTACTAAAGCTGAATTTATGGAAAAGTTGAAACAATCTGAGGATGAGAAATGATCAATGTGAGAATAAAATGGAGAGCTACATAATCTGTAAGCCGTATAGAGACAGAGTGGGATGAGCTAAAGAATAAGGGCTCCTTTGGCATGGCTCTTTCAAAACAGCTCCTCCAGCAAAATAGCTCCTCTAGAAAACGGCTCCTCCACCAAAACAGATTCTCTACCAAAACGGATTCTAGGGTTGTTTGGCAAAACAGATTCTCATGCTTTTGGGTACTAAAATAGATTCTTAAAATGGTTGAGGAGCTGTAGGAGCTATGTTTTTAAAGCTTTTGGCTCCTAATTCATTTTAGAGAAGTGCTTCTTAATCCTAAGAGCAGAATCCATTTTTTTCTCTCACTGTTTGGCTGGCTCCTGAGCATAGGAGCTGAATCTGGTGCAGAAGCACTTCTAGGAGCTGTACCAAACAGGCCCTAAGGGCTCCTTTGGCATGGCTCTTTCAAAACAGCCCCTCCAGCAAAATAGCTCCTCTAGAAAACGGCTCCTCCACCAAAACAGATTCTCTACCAAAACGGATTCTAGGGTTGTTTGGCAAAACAGATTCTCATGCTTTTGGGTACTACAATAGATTCTTAAAATGGTTGAGGAGCTGTAGGAGCTATGTTTTTAAAGCTTTTGGCTTCTAATTCATTTTAGAGAAGTGCTTCTTAATCCTAAGAGCAGAATCCATTTTTTTCTCTCACTGTTTGGCTGGCTCCTGAGCATAGGAGCTGAATCTGGTGCAGAAGCACTTCTAGGAGCTGTACCAAACAGGCCCTAAGTGGCAGTTAGCAAAACAGAATCTGAATATGATCAGAATTTTAGAGAGAACAATATTAACTTTTCATGACACAGGAAACACTTCATACACGGCCTGATGTGTAATTATCAGATTGCTCGGTTAATTAATTTATAGTATTATTTCTGAGTGTAGATGTACAAGCTGCACAAATTTCGTTGGTGGTGCGTCCCAATGTTAAATTAAAATTGTGGTAGTTAATACTAATATAAGTGGCGGTCCTTGATATTCACATGTGGAAGTTAAAACTAGAAAATGATTGTCCTTAATACTTTACACGTAGTCGTCAGTAAAAGAAATGGTGCCGTTGCTCACACATGAACGTTAGGGCACGTACAACGCGTCTCCAGCCCCCTTCTCTGTAGCGGCTTTTTGCAGTTACCCTGCGTCCACAGAGCAACGGCGCCCGCGTCGCCTCGCGAGACGACGCTCCCATCCCGTTCTCCTAGGCGGTATAGACACCTACGGCACCGATGTACAGCCTTGCCTCTCCCCGGCGACGCCTCGACTGGATCCATGCTGGTGGTGCGCTCGCGTGCGAGCGCGGGAGTTTTCCCGCGGTAAATGGTCGTTCGCCCGTTGTCATCTTCCCCTACAAGAGCTCCCCAATCTCTCTCGCAGTCCTCCCTCATCGTTGAGATGTCGACGTCGACCGGGCTCGGAAAACTGAAGAAGGGGTCAGCTGCGGCGGCGTCCCAAGCCCATACCCGTCTCGTTCGTGGTGGCAGCTCGACGGCGCCGTCCCCTTCTGCCGGTCGTGGTGGCGGCTCGACGTCGCCTCCTTCTGTTGGCACCGCCGCCCCTTCTCCCCTGTGCCCAGCTCCGCAGCGCCATGGCGCTCTGCGGCGCCATGGATGGATTCCTGTGGGTTCCCGACTCCCCGTTCCCTCCTTCATCGTTCGGAGGAGACTTCTTTGCTCGGGGTGATGGGGAGAACACTAATCCCTCTCCTCCTGGATCTCAGTAATTCCTCTTCTCTTCTTCACCTGTTCAATGCTTTGATTAGAAAATTGAGTTTCATTATATCCTTGTATATGAACATTAGGTGCATGAGTAGTTCTGAATTCATGTTGATGAGCTGAGTAGTCTCAATTGGTCTCTGATTACTTCATGATTTATATTTGATTGTGTTGGGGATAGCCATATGTGATATGGGCTAGGGTTCCCCCTTGTTATGCAAAAGAGGCCCTTGTAAGGTTAAAGGACCTGTTTGTAATATATGATCCCACCAATGGAAAAAATGAAACTCCCCTCCCTCTCCTCCTATAAATAGAGGAGAGGTGGGTTGGAGAGTGGGGCTTGGCCATTCCATTAGTTGACTGCCTGAGTTACTTCGCCTAGGTTGCTTTGCCTGAGTTACTTCGCCTAGGTTACTTCGCCTGAGTTACTTCGCCTAGGATGCTTCACCTATCTCTCTATACTCACTTCGTCTTTCATGTTGGGGATATAAACCCCAACACATTGTACTCTGACTAGATCATCGAATAATCACTATGTTTGGTTGCGAATCTGTACAGTTTGTGCTCAATTATTTTCAGGATGTGAAAATAATTCAGTTTGCGCCATCAAAAGAGTAGCTTCCAGAGATTCTGTTTGTGTCATATTTACCTATGATTCAGTTTAGAATTCAGTTTGTGTCATCAGAGTGAACTCATGGATGAATTTCATTTTATCATCTGTACTATTGAGTATGTGCTCAGATGAAGCCAACATCTTACATTTTAACTTAGGAAAACCTCTATTTCTTTTTCTCTTTGTTTACTACTCCCTCCCTTACATTTTTGTTGTCGTAGTAGTTCAAGTTATAACATGCATTTTTTGTTGTCGTCGTAGTTCAAGCGGAATCGTTCTTTACGCATTTGCCCCTGCACAACTTTCTGCGGTCTCGCTCCTCCCGCTGCGTGATCCCGAAGCCGGACATGGGCGCCGTCTGGGACATCAATCCTTCGTTTCAGCAGTCCTTGGTCGTCCTCTCCGCTCACTGTCCTGCCGCGATCTTCACCGCGCATAGGTCGCTGATTCCGCCATGGACGCCGTGGAAGGAAGTAAGCTCCACCAGCGCCTGCATCTCCCCTGCCGCATGGATGGAGTGCTGTTTGAGTACGCAACTGGACTCAGGTGGGGCAACGTTGAGGCAGTGCGGGCTGGAAGCCACGGCGAGCGCTCGGCCTGGTGGAGGAAGGACGTGAGGGCAGACATGTCAATTATTTATTTCAATAATTTCCACGAAGTTGTCGGCAGCGACAACAAAAACGTAAGGGAGGATGTACAATTTTACTAACCATGAGCATGAGTTTACTGCAAAGGGACTTCCATCCATTCATCTGTTCTTCAACAGTTGCTATGCAAAAGATTGTTTCTGATGAATGGATGATGAAAATACTTGTGGTATAGAAACTCATGATGAGCACATGTTTAATCTTGTAATTTTGAGGTGGAAGCGTGCAATAATAGGTCTTTTAGTGATCTAGCAGCACAATCATAGAAAATGGTAACTGAACATTAGTCAAGGATGACCGAGATTCAGTATATCCTTGCAAATGGTAACTAAACATTGATTCAATCATAGAAAATGTGTCGAGTCCTGGGATGAGGCATGTGCATAGGTTCTCTGAACATTGATTCAATCCTTGCAAATAGGACTGTGTTATTGTTTCAATATCCTGAACAATGGAGTGTTGAAGTTTCACTCTGATTTCTGAGAGTACATGGTTTTGCTAAAGTGAATTGAACTATTGAACTGAGGATTTTTAATTGGATACACTTGCTAATTCCCATGTTCCCATCTGTGCGAGTTAATTTTGATTTGATCACACTTTTTTATTTATTCAGTTCACTATATACCTGACAATTTGAGTAAAGGAGCAGTACATATGTGGGTAGGTAGTAGATGCTACTAAACTGAATAGTATTCTGTACAGGTATAAACTGAATAGTATTTTGTACATTGTGTGCCAAACTTAACATTTTGAGGATTGAATAATAGTTTTGAATGCCCAGTTTGCAAGGATTGAAAAATAGTATAACTGTTATTGAATGCCCAGTTTCTATGCAAAATGTTTGGAATGCCCAGTTTCTATGCATAATAGTATAACTGTTATTTATTATGTTTACTGGTATTTTTTGCAGGGACAAAGATGTTCGTCCAGCTAGTGGTTTCATGAGCTACTTTGGAAATCAGGAACAATATTCACATTTGGCTGCAGGTATTCATAGTAGCCATCTCTCTAGTCCAGTGTGTGAAAACAATGATGCTGGTTCACCTCCTTCAGTGGAATGCTTGGATGGCAGTGGCAGTGGTAGTGGCAATGGTGATGCCAGTATTAGAACTGAGAAGAGGATCATGTGGACTATGGATGAAGACATCAGGGTGATGAGCGCTTGGATAGAGCATTCAACAAACTCTTCCTGTGGAGCAGATAAGACTGGTCACCAATATTGGAGTGATGTTGTTGAATCGTACAACAAGACTGCCCCAACACTTCGTAAAAGAAATCAGAAGCAATGCAACGATAGATGGCACAAGATTAACAGGTTGACCGACTTCTTTGAGTGCTTATGTTAAGGCTCGTAGAGTATTTACAAGTGGATATTCAGATCAAATATGGATTGATGCAGCACACAAGTTCTATGTGGGTGACAATAAAGAGGCAAATCTAGGACCCTTTGTCCTAATGGAGGTTTGGAAAATGTGTCGTGAGGAGCCCAAGTGGAAAACATATAATAAAGAGCTGAAAAATGCACAGAAAAGGAAATCATTTCACCTTGAAGGAGATTCATAGGAAGATGATGCAACTCCTAATGTGCCACTGAAACGTCCAATTGGTCAGAATGCAACTAAAAAGGCTGCTCTAGCTGCAAATGGTAAGTTAAAGGGTGAAGATGGTCAATCAAAGGAGTCTCCTATTGAGCTAGACAAGTTTGATAGATATAGCAAATTCCAGGAGGAAAACAATGAGAAGCGCATGAAGTTATGGACAGGCAGGATAAGCTATCATCTGAGAAGCTAGAGGCCACAAAAATTGCTCACCTTAAGCTCAAGAATACAAAGAAGGAAAGAATCTTGAAAAAGAATAAAAAAAATGGAGACTTATAACAACCTCATCTCACAAGATACAAGTTTGATGTCTAATTATGAAAAGGAGCATCCAGTTATGAAGGCCCTTTTTCCTTAAACTAACTGAATAGGTAATTGTAGTTGCCAAGTCACAAGCCCTTTTTCCCTACCGAATGAGCTGTTGTCATTAGTTGGTGTCAAAAGTGTGAATTGTTTTACTTTGGCCAAATCAGTGTTAACATTTTTGTCATAGTGCTAATGTGAACTGAATGTTAATTTGCATCCCTTTTGTGACAATAAAATAGAACATATGAGATGGCCACACAATGGTGTGCACTGTCACACCCCTATCCCGAAAGATAGTTAAGTGTGGTACGGATCGCCTTGGGAGATGATTGACGAAGCAACCATACATAGCATCACATTAACAAACATACACGATTTGCAAGTTTACATAGTTAAGTCTCGATTACAATATAGAGTTTCGAACAAAAGATACATTAGGTTCAAATTTAAGTTTACATAACCATGATCTTTGTTCGAAATAAAGTGCGAAAGCGAATACATAACACGACGATACATAGATAGCTTATGTGAACCATGCCGGCCTATGTAACAGCCCGGTTTGTAAACAAAATCTCCGAATTTGAATGAGTTCGAATCAAGTTTCAAATGAGAAATAAACCAAACAATTCGCAAGCCTTTTATTTGAATTCCCGGCGTCTTGGGCCGCTTTCGCTCCGCTGGCCCGATCCTTCTCTCTTCCTCGCACAGCCCAAGCACAGCCCGGCCCATGGTCTACGGTGCGTCTTCCACCTACCGCCCTTTCCACCTCACCCCGAGCGTGCGGCACGCGCGGAGAGCCCGCCACCTCGGACGGGTGGCGTTTAGCGCCGCCGCAACGGCCCGAGACCCGGGCCAACCACTCCCTCCACTCTTTTTGCCCTTCAAAACCCCGGCGCCGTCCCTGTTCCTCCCCTTCTTCTCAAACCCTAGCCACCGTCGCCGCGCCGCGGTTTTCCTCTCCGCCATGGACGAGGTCCCGAGCTAGCGGTGCGCGAGCTAACTCCTCGTGTGCGGCATGCGACGCCGAGTTTCCCCGTGCGCTTGGTTTCGCGGGAGGAGCCTTGGAGAGGCGGTGCGTCGTGCGAGAAGACCTCTGCCGTCTTCTTCTCCGTCGTCGTTCATCGTCTCCGGTGAGGCCTTGACCAGCTCGTCTTTTGTTCTCGACTCCCCTTCGTCCACCCTACCTCCCGGCGCTAAGCGCGAGTCCATTGACCTTTGGTTGCAGCGGAACAAGCATCCGCGTGGTCACCGTCTTGCCTCGCGCGGCGTTCGCGACCGCCATCACCGGAACTTCGCCGGTCGTCGTCACCAAGCCCTCTCCTCCTTCCCCGGGCTTCGCTAGAGCCTCCTGGTGAGTCGCCGCGTCGTCTCCCCCGTTTTTCCCTTTGACTCATGGCAAATTGCCCACTCCCGTCGCCTTCCGCCACCGCGTCTCCATGGACGACGGTGAGCTCGAGCTTAGAGGCGAGCTCATGCCCTTCCTTCGTTTCGTTAGCTTCGTCATGGTCCCGCTTAACTTGTGCGCGCGTTAGTCCGGAGAAAGGGTGAAGTTTTGGGGGGAATCGCGGAACTCCGTCGAGCCGCCGCCGCGGATCTCACCGCCGGCGATGCTCCGGTGATCCCTCGGTCCGGGGTTGGGTCCGTTAGCTTCGCGCGAACTTGAGCTTCCGTTTGGTGGTCTCGTTGGTCAATTTGGTTGAGTGCTGGGGTGTTTCCCCCTTGCGCGCGCCGCCGCAGCTGCTCCGGCGTGCCCCCGCCGTCGAGCCACCGCGAGTTGGTCCGAGCGACCGGCATGGTCATGTGCGCAACGTTGTGGGGCTTCTCCTGGTGCTCGTGGTTCGCGGGGCGGCGAGCCGTAGCGCCGGGAAGGGGCGGTTCCGGCAGTCCCCGCGGCGGAGCAGAGGCGGCGCCGCCCGTCACCGGCGCCGTGACGTCATGCTCGGCGCCACCGTAGGGCCTGCGTGCTTTGACCGGGTCCGGGAGGTCCGGTGAGGGAGTTTGGATGGACTCGGTCCATGTGGACTAGAGAGAGAGGAGGAAAGAAGTGGGCCCCGGGCCCGGCCCACGGAATAGTGTTGGGCAGTTCCAGAATATTCCAAGGGAATATCCCTTGGAATTTCTTTTTAATGGATTTTCCCGAATTTCCATAATTCCTTTTTCTTTGGAAATTCATATCTTTTTCCCGGAGACTCGGAAAAATACGCGGTCAGTTGCGTTGGACTCGTAGTGACGTTCTCTACGCGTTAGTGTAGCTTTTGGTCATGTTCTAGTATCGTAATTTTCGTCGTCCGTTTCGTACTTTTTCCTATTATCTCGATTTGCGTGCCTAACCCCTGTTTCACGATCCGTCCGTCGGAGGGTTCCGAGGAGTTCCCGTCCGAGCCACGGCTTGAGGAGTTTCCGCCGGAGCAGCCGTACGAGTACCCCGACCCGGCCCGGGAGCAGCCCTATCCAGTGCAAGCCGCAATCCTTGACCACTCTTGCTCCTATTTAGTACTTGCATTAAATTGATCCATGCATGATTAATGGTTACTTGCACTTGTAGTTTACCTATACCATACTATGCCATCCTTGCCACTGTTTGCCATAGGTTGTTCTACCGTTACTCGCATGCTTAGTACTTGCTTAGTTGCTTAATTGAACCCCATGATGACTATACATGTTTTGTGTAAAATAAATTGTAGGTGTTTCTTAGGTGTCGAGTTTCGTACTAGATACCCCGTAGGACCTTTTGCGGGGCGAGTGTAGGTGGTTAGGTGTCTGGGGGACTTCTAGGGAGTCTCTATTTGGAGAGTACCTGTTGTGGGTACAGCTTGTGTAGGGGCCTTGGGTTATGGGGCTCCTGTTGTGGTGATACTCGTTGTTGAGACCGTTGTTTTGAGGAGAGGGATGGTGACTCGCCCGACAGCCTTAAGGACCGGTTCTTGTGCGTATGCCTCTCTTGGTTTTATTAGCATACCACGTGACTTGTATGGGCGGGCTGGATCATGATACTTAGCGGAGGACTAGGTAGCCCGCCGTGGTGTAGAGAGTAGTGGTAGTGGGTGTTGCAGCGTTGTCTCAACCCATGAGCAGAGGATATCCCACTCGGCCCGTGGTACGCCTTGTCACACCCTTCGAGACCTTCTTTTCCTATGTTGTGGTTAGAGGATCCTAGACCCGAGGGACGGGCGCCTACCGGTCGATGCTTTGTAGAGTGATCCTGTGAGTGTTGCTTTGCTTGGGCCACGACGGTGGTCTTTTGTTTGAGTACCTTTTCACGTGGGTACAGTTGCTTACTCTCTGCAGAGATATATAAATCTATACATATAGTCTAGCCCAAAGTATGGGCACTACCGAGAGAAATCCACTTGATTAGCATTTACTACTTCTCCCCTCCGATAGGTGTTTTACTTCCGGCTTCGAGCCGTGGTCCAGTGGAGGTGTGCTTGGACATAAAACTTGACCCTTACAGGATTGTGTTGTTTCCTGCAAGGCCACTTATAAAATTTGGCTAATAATAAAAATGTGAATCACATAGACTTGAGGATTAATGCTTTAGGTGCTAGCCCTTGCCTTTCCTTGGATTATCCGAGCATGCATACATTGTTGCTAGGTAGTTTGCGGCTTGTTGAGTACTCTATGTACTCACGGCTTTCCACTTTGCTTTTCGGACGTCGTTGCTCGAGGTGCCGACCGCGCCACGCTGAGGGAGCCGACGGAGAGGAGTGACGGTCTCGCCTACACTCGAGTCGCTTGTGGGTATGGACTTTATCGCCGATCTGCATCGGAGTTGCTTCCGCTTCGCTTCCGCTAGATTTCTGCTTTGATTTCACGATGGCCTGCGTGCCCCGCTCTTGTACTCTTGAGATTGAGACTTATGCATAATAATAATGTACTTGGAGATTCTACTATCTTGCCTTGATTACTTTCTTTATTTATGGTTTTTCTGTACTAACATGTGTTGGATGTACGTGTCACACTCCTAGGAGTGGCAATGAGGTACAAAGGGTTCGGGTTTCACGTTGGTGAAATTCGGGTCCTCACAGCCTAGGCCACGGCTCACTCATCATGGGTCGGAGAGCTAGGAACCCATTCAATGGTCCACTCTTTGGGCTCTTCTCCATCCCACACAACCTTACCACAACAATCCAAAACCCGGATTGCGGGAATCCTGTAAATAAACATGTAGTGGCAAAGCCCGAGTATCTAGCATACTCCGCAAGTCTTACCCGTCAAATTGGCCATCTAAGACCGACACCTAGATGCAGGGGGCTTGACCGGTTTAACTTGGCCTTTTGCATAAAACGACACCTATGCTAATTAGGTTGACACTTTTATGATTTAGCCAAATTAATAGGGTTGTTGCGTAAAAGAAACTTTAGTGAGCATACTAG
The DNA here is from genome assembly GCA_031894775.1 of Chloris gayana. Lineage (NCBI taxonomy): Eukaryota > Viridiplantae > Streptophyta > Magnoliopsida > Poales > Poaceae > Chloris > Chloris gayana. The sequence continues at coordinate 31,269 of JAUNZO010005195.1, forward strand.
CAATACAAGAATTTGCAATACAGATTTATGTCAATATAAAACAGCAAGCTATTCATCCTCTTTCCATTACTACACATTACGAACTGCTCGAATCAAGTAGTACTCATTAACCGAGAGGAAACGGCGATAATTATCGAATTATTAATCCTGCAGGAAAGACCCAAATGCACGACATACGTATCATTAAAGAGCACGTATGGCCACCGTTCGCGAAGTTCATCATAAAGCAAAACACGGGACCACCGACCCCGAGTACACGTCCCCTTGCGACCTTCAACAACGCGCCCAAGGCTTAACCCGTATACTCTCCAACGGTCCTCAACCCGTACAACCACCGTGCCATACACATCACCTCGGGTCGGTGAGATATCCGGCTCACCGTGCCATACACAACTTACAAGCTACATAGGTTTACCAATCCCCATAAGAAAGGTATGCAAGTGGTACACAAATCAAACTTGTTCGCGGAGCCACAATGGGGTGTTCTCAATTTTAACCAGATTCATCATGTTCAAATTTAATCATAAGCCATAAGTGAGAATCCCATTCTATCATTGACTCCATAGGCATAGCATAGCATTTCTAACGAGGATGTGACACATAATGAACATAGGTCATATAGGAATTTTATGCACGTGGATTTCCAATCAATTCCTAGAACTTAAATGCACATTCATCATCCTTAATATAGTGATAAAAGAAAGACATTTCAAATAATAGGGATGCACCGGGGCTTGCCTTGAGATTGATCGAAGTTAGCACTAGCCTCACAAGCGTTGAGTGTTGCAATCGTCTCTTCCGGCGGAATCAATTCGACGTCGTCACCTAGAAGATGAAATGCAATGCGTAAATAAAAGTAGACAAGGACGATGCATATGAGGATGCATGTATGCTGTTTGCATGAGCACATATGAATATATTAAGCAAAGTGTAGTTTTATGAAACCCTAGTAAGCATAAACACACATCTTGCTCTCTTTTAGAGAAGTTAATTACATAAACAAGTATAACCTTAATAATACATGAGCAGAGATTTAATACATGACATGAATGCCGTGGTTAACATACAGGTTCAGAATCTAAGAAAGGAATTAGTAGAGTTTAAATGCAACCCAATTGAGATTCTTAAGGTTGAGTGATTTTCATCACATGCGATGACGATGCACGCAACTCGAGAACTTGATAGCAAAATTAATACATGCGGGAAATACATGGAACCTTCTTACTACTCCTGCCATAGGGTGCTATGTGACATTGTGGAAACTGAAGATTACATAAACATGCAAAAACATAGTTTCTAGGAGCATAAACCTAATTATACACACGCTGAATTTTATCCTTTTATGGAATTAGATCTAGGGTTAGCACAAATAATTATTTAACATGCTCAAAAATTAACATGGGATTTTCTACACATGCACAGTACCAGGAGGAAGTTAATTACCAAGTTTCATGCAAAAGTAATTTATACATATTTAATTAAAAATTAAATACAGAGAATGCAAGAAATGTAATAACTTGAAAAATATGCAATGACATGCAGATCTTCCAGTGCCAGTAATTCAAGTATGCTTAGGTGGGTGTTTCGGCTAAGTGGCATCATTGTTGGATCTATAGTTTTAAAGTTATGACCTAGATAAGTTTTCAGGGATTGACTTTTGTCATTTTCGTAAAAGTATTAAAACGTCCAGATCTGGCCAGCTGATGTTACTTTTATGAAAGTACAGGTTTTGTAGTTTCCAAAACATTTTAGTTTGTAATTTATGGACATTTCAAACGGAAGGTATGATTTTTTCAAACTCAAACGAAGTTCGGGTATAATTACGAAATTGCCACTAGGGCAATTTTGAATGGGGCGGCGCGCGCGCTCCGGCAGACGGCGGCCGGCGCCGACGAGCTCGGGCGCGGGGCGCTACGCTGCAGCTCAAGCTCGGAGCTTTGGGGAAAATGGTGCGCGCGACGCGGGAAACACGTTGGTGGGGGCCACGGGGTCCGCGACGACCGGAGACGGGCCGCGGCGAGCGATGGCGCCCGCGGGAGCTCCGGCGGCGGCGCGCGTCTAGCGCTTAGGGGGAGAGAGAGAGAGGGAGCTGGTCCGGGAGATCACCTTGCGATGGGCAGTGGCGGCGTGAGCTCGAGCGGCGTGGAGGTGGTCCGTGGAGGCGGCATGATGGAGGGCGTGGTGGAGCCGAACGACGGCGGCGGCGGTTGCTCCAAGTTCTCGACGATTGGCTGCAGAGGGAGGGAGGAGCATCAGTGTGGATCTGCAGGGGAACCTTGTGCACGATTTGGCGAAGAGAGACGGGGAGTGCAGCTTGCCTAGGCGGCGTGCGATGCGGAGGCGGCCATGGCGGTCGTGGCGGACGACGGCGGCGTCCCTCGTCTCGCGCGCGAGCTGCAGAGGCGGAGGGGAAGAATTGGCAGTACGGGAAGGAGCGGAGTGAGTTGGGGAAGTGTTTTCTGGTGAAGGGGGCGATGGGAGCTTGGCCTCCGTGCCAATTATCGGCGCGGGAGGACGGCGGCAAAGCGGGCAAGCGGATCGGGCGGAGGGGCTTCACTTCCCGGCCGCTCCTGTTGGCCGGCGGGTACAGGGCGGTTGGGGCTGGGCAGGGCCTGTGTGGCGACGTGACAGGGCGGAGCGGGGCGTGTGCGCGGCTTGGCGGCACGCCGGACCGGCGGTCGGGCCGCCATTGCCCGGTGCGCAACGATGTCGGGTTTGAGTTTTTGAAATTTGAATCTATGGTTTGAAACTTTGGATGAAATTCATACTTCTGATGCTCCAAAATTCAAAATACAAATATGTGGAGCTCCAGCATGATGTGCTTTAATTTTCATCTTTTAGTTTGAAGTTCTAAATCTGCTTCGAAAAAATCATACAAAATTCATAAACAAAGGCGTTTCAGATTTGAATTTGAATTTTTGGGCATTCAAAACTTTGTTCAAATTTTTTGTAAAAATGCTGTGAATTCACCTTTTTACATGAGCAATGTGGTGGTGCAAAAACATGTGGATGGTGCTTTTATATTTTTTGCACTTTCCTTAAGTGTTGGGTTAGGGTTAGGGTTTGACCTAGACCTTTCCCTTTTCTCTTTTATTTTTCTTATTTTCCTTTTGGGTGATTAGCATTAGTGCCCCATTAGTGATGTCATTAGGGTTCTAATTACTTGATTAGCCCTAATCGTGACATGGGATGTCACATGCACAAATTTATTTGCAATTGATCTTTGCTTATGTGTACAGTATTTAATTGCCTCGCAGACAATAAAGTCGTCTCTAGGTTGTATGACCTATCTGTTTATGTGTCCGTAGCATTTACTAAGAGACAGACCCCGTCTCCGGGTTGTACATTGCCCTTAGCATGGCCATGATGCTTTAAATATGGCCTCTAAAAGTTATAAATGTGATCGTTAATGGTTCATGCTAGCTAGCGTATGGCCATTATCGACAATCAATATGGTTGTTATTACTATGATTGTGGTTGTTAATACCATACAATTAATGATAAAAAACTATGTGGTCGTTAAAAATTTAACGACATTAATTTTCATGTGGTCATTATTGCAATTAACGATGGGACTTTTAACGACCATTGACAGCTGACAAAGCGACCACATTTCTTTGGTCGTTACTAGATTTTAACAACCACATATAGACTTTTAACAACCACATATCCCATCATTAATACTCATTATTCTTGTAGTGTTCTCTTTTCTGTTTCTCTTGCCTCCACGTTTGACCGAAGAGAAATACTTTGGTGAACATAGGGGCATGTGCCCACCCTAGCTTTTCTATTAATTATGGATAAATATAAATATTGAATCTCTGACTATACTATTAAACATGTCATACTAGTTGTAGATATGTTGTCAAATCATAAATTGAAGTACATAAACATCAAATTCTGACAAATTCATTAAATTTCATGAATTTGTCAGAATTTGATATTTCTGAACATGAGTTTATGACTTGACAATATGTCTACAACTAGAATGACATGTTTAATAGCATAATCAGAGATTCAATATTTATATGTAACCATAATTAATAAAAAAAAGCTAGGGTAGACACATGCCACTATACCCACAAAAGTCATTCTCTTGACCGAAGGCTGAGGTAGCTTGCAAATTTTGGTCTACATTGAACAACCGTGTTGTGGAGGGCCTCAGCAGGAAGCAACTGCCCTGCTCTGCTCGATCATGTTGTGCTGCCGACTTTAGGGATCCTATCGTCGCAAGTTATAATGCTCCTTTCCATAAAAAAAAAAAAAGTTATAATGCTCCTTGTATCATCCGTGACCTTACTGACTTCCTTGCTTGTTTTTTCCAACATTATGGTGCGAGTGCACAGGTCCTTTATCTGAATTCTCACTACAGTAACACACAGATGTGTGGTAATTAAACCATATGGATCCCAGTAATTTCCGTGGATTACTTTCGAAGAATCTAGTGCCTAATTAAAAGAGAATTACAATTATGCATGTTTGAAATAAAAAATAGTAGCAAAACAACTTAGACTACCCAACTTTGTTGGGAGTAAAAGTACTATTGTTACATTGAGATAACAAGTGTTGTGTAGTGTATACAATACTCTAAGCAAAAGAGAACACACATATAGCAGTACAGACATATCACTTTGCTGGGATAGCAAAACTGACAAGCATTAGGAACATTGTATATCATGAATGATTCCATTTTTCTCCTCCACCAAATAAAGTCCGCAGACTGGGACTTAGTGTCGTTGCCCAACTGATAATGAATATTCTAGCATTTCTGGCCTTTCGTAGTCATCCAGTTAGAACCTGCATCTTCGTTAAGACTCAGGGCCAATGCCGCCACATCTACCTTCAGATGGGGTACATAAGAAAGGTTGCATTTCTTCAGCATCTTCTAGAGCAACAGGACGAATGTTTGTCCTTTTCGTTCGTAGAAACTGCAAAGTCATCTCGACTTGCTTCATTGTAGGTCTCTCTTCACCCTGGAGCCTCAAGCATATTTCTGCTAGGTTGGCAACACTAATTATTTCTTCCTCGGTAGCTTCCTTACAAACATGAGCAGCAACTATATCTTTTATTGGCTTTAATTTCAACTCCCAGAGAAAGAAATTAGACAGATTCGTCATTGTACCTGTCTCGTTTGTAAAAATAGGCTTCCTTTTTAGAAGTAGCTCTGCAAGAACGACACCAAAACTATAGACATCACTCTTCTCGTTTAGTTGACCTGTATGATAGTACTCTGGATCTAAGTACCCAAATGTGCCTTGGACATTTGTAACAACATGAGTTTTGTCAAAAGGGACAACTCTAGAAGCTCCAAAGTCTGACACTTTTACAGTGTAGTTAGAATCAAGAAGTATATTGGAGGACTTAATGTCACGATGGAAGACTGATACAGAAGCTGCCGAGTGGAGATAATAGAGAGCTCCTGCTGTTTCTGCAGCAATTCGTAGGCAGTCATCCCATGACAAAGAGATCCCATTACTTGAACTACAATGTAGAACTTCAAATAGTGAACCATTAGGAATGAAGTCATACACCAATAGTGGGACCTCGGTTTCCAGACAGCATCCAAACAACTTTACAATATTTCGATGGTTTATCTGAGAGAGAATAGCAACCTCATTAATAAAATCACTGATCTCTCCTTCCTCAATATCCTTTGATTTTTTTATCGCCACAACTCGTTGATCTGATAAGATACCTTTGTACACCATACCATGTCCTCCACGACCAAGGATTCGTGTAGGATCAAAATTATTTGTTGCTTTTTCAAGCTCTTGCAAAGTAAAGATCTTGGTTTTGTCACTTGCATTTTCATCTGACAATATTATCTGTTCTAGGAGAAGTCCTTGATTCTTTTGAAAGTACTTCTTTCGAATTTGATTCTGGATGTTCCTTTTCCATTTGCGAGCAAGGATTGTCGCACTTAAACTAATAAGTAAGACGCCAAATCCACTACTAATCCCAATGATAACACCTGAAATAATTATGGTCCTTAGTCCAGTTCAGCTTTTTCTTCCCAGTATTTGTTGTGAAATTACTTCCTAACATGCATGAAACTCACCGGATAGAAGACTTTGCCTTTTTATTTGGGTGCATCCCATTATCGTTGTATCATATTGTGTATTATCAGGGCAGCTGGAACAATCGTATCCTCCTACTGTATTATGGCATGCTCCTCTGCATATGCCCGGGCTGGTGCTGCACTCGTCAATATCTGCAACAATATCCGAGGTAGTATTAAATGAGATAACTTCGCAGATCATGGATGGTTGAATGTATAGGGACATCTTCCTTGTCTTGGACAGAAAAGTCAGTTTTTTCTTTCTAATCCACCTGAATTTCAAATAACTATTCTGAAACAGTATGGTGAAGTAAACAATATGGCTAATTAACTGAAGCAGAAAGTTATTCGCGAGCAGTAAATTCATCTACTCTGGTTATTGACTGCTACCAAGACTTCTTATCGAGACACTTGTTATTCATTGAAGATCTTCAAAAATGAATTACAGAGAAGCATTATACAGCTCAGTTAATGATTACTAACAGGAACCCATTATAATACCCAGGCATAGTTTTTCACTTAGAGGATTTCTAAAATGAAATTACAAGGAAGGATTTTACAGTCTAGACAGCATGCAAGATTCAGAGTGTTCCGGGTCACATTATGCAATAAAGTTAGTGTTGAATACCATACAGTTTTGGTTCTAGAACCGGTTGATTGGTGCAATATAAAAACATAGTATCGAAAGAACATCATTATTTTGGAATCTGAGATAAATAATAAATGGTTGATTGGTGCAATATAAAAACATAGTATCGAAAGATATAGTAATTTTTAAGAATTGAACCTGAGTTAGCTCAACGACTTGGCTGTTTAGTTATAACTGCTCTTCAATGTGTAATAAATTTTGAACCAAATTGAGATGTGCTCTCAAGCAAATAAATGACGCTCATAGTGAAGGAGAGAGACAGACCGTGGCAGCCATTCTGTATATATGGATTCCCTTCAAACCCTGACATACATTTGCAGCGATAACCAATGTAACTATCTGTAGAGTTGACGGCCAGGCATTTGCTGTTGATGCTAACACACGCATATCCAGAGTTGTTCTGTTTTGCCTCCTGGCAAGTCAGATTTGCAACTGCCCATTGCACGGAGGATGATTCTCCCGAACCAATATACAGTTCAGGTTCCTTGGTTACATACACCCTAAATTCCTGCTGTTCAAAATGTGAGGTATATTTGATGCCCACGAGTCCCTCACTGATATTTATATATAGCACACGGTGTTCGTCATCGAACTGGAGACTCGAAGATATCTCATCTGTACAGTTGAGCTGAAATAGCTTCCTTGCAAAACAACCTTCTTCCAGGCCGAAAGGAAATGGAACATGGATGTTGCCACATGATCGACGGCAATTCGCCCTTTGTTCATTTGGATTATATCCTATTGTTGGAAAAATCAGTTAATGAATCTCTAAGCAACGAATTTAAGAAAAACTATTCAGGCACTTGGCCAAATTATTTTCGTAATCACAGTAATATTAAAATGGCATGTCTTAGAGAATTTAAACCTTGTATTGGAGTATATGTTCTTCTAAATCTATGTGCTTATCATTTACTCCTTGATATTCATGTAGACATTGAATATTCAATCAATCATGCTATCTTGTCATAGATGTATGAATTGGACTTGTAGACCCATAAGATAAGAACAGAAGCAACGTTCTCATTAATCTTAATGTTTGCGTGCAAGATATTTCCTTGTTTTTTAATTCGATTTCGCACCACTCAATCGCAATACAACCCATTATTCTCAAAAAAAAATCTGGACAACCCATACACCTTATTATTTACCCACCGACTTTCTTTGATTCTATTGCATACATGACAAACAAGAATGATAGTAAAACAAGTACTCCCTTCATTTTTAAATTGCTGACGCCGTTGACTTTTTTCTTTATGTTTGACCGTTCGTCTTATTCAAAATATTTTTTCAAATATATAAAATTATAAGTCATGTTTCAACTTTCTTTGATGATTAAACAAATAATAACAAAATATTTGATAATTCTTAAATTTGTTTCAATAAGACGAATGGTCAAACGTAACGAAAAAATCAACAGCATCAACAATTTAAGAACGGATGGAGTAAAAAAGTACCTTTATCGCGTGAACACCCGTTTGGTATGTATGGATTTCCGCCATATCCACCTTCGCAACTGCAGACATAACCGAGGTCCGATGTGGAATAGCTATTATGGCACTTGCTGTGGCTGCTAACACAAGCGTAGTTTGTTCTGTTATCTAAGACGCTGGTGCACGTTGGTTGATCCACAATACTCCATGTGACGCTCGCATAGTCACTTGTTACATTGATGCTGTCCCATAGGGAGCTACGGTTAGTATAAATTTCACCTCTGTCATGAAGGACAAACCTCAACTCGAAGCCGCGAAGATAGGTCTCCAACGTGACGGAACAACAACCGGTTCCATTGCAGTTCTCCCTAGCCACCTTGTCTGTTATTTCTGCATCAGGGCAAGTAACTGTGCAGAGCTTCACGGCTGCATCTTTGCCTTGGCTAAGCAAATATGTATCGAAATTGCAGCCAGTAATATTTAGCACAGCGTAGTCCAGTGTAAAAGTCCTTCCGGGGGATTTCCAGGGAATGTTATACACATTGATACCCGGCCTCACTGAGGCGGCAAGGGAAATGGCGACCCTGATATACATGTAGATGAAATCTATTACACTTACATCAGGAATAACATCAATATCATCGATGGCTTCCGTGGCACCATCCCGAAGGTAGAGCCTCGCTGGTTGCACGGTGTTGTCGCAGGTGAGGTTGAAGTCAGGATCCCGGAAGCAGCCAGCTGAGCCGATACCGAATGGATAATCAAAGGTCAGGTTGCCACACCTTGTTGGACAACCAGCAATCATGTTACCGGAATCATGAGTTCTGTTGCTATATTTGCTTGTTGTTAGCACATCAGAAGTTTGCTCAGCTGGTGTTGCAGTGAGCACAAGTAGGAGAAGAGACAACAGTGCGTGCGGCAGTCGCATCTTCGCCAGTACAAGAGTGTTTAACCTCTGAGATTTCGCAAAAGCTAGCAACAAATCTTGTGTACAGATGAACTCAGTGTTAACTTGTATAGGCAAAGGAGGATGAAGGAGTGATTACTTTTACTTCAGAAATTAGAGATCATCCTGCTTTATAGTGCCTGGACAATCTGAAAGTCCTGATAGTCGCTTTCATGACTGGTTCAAGATATACTGTGGAAGCCCGTGTCTGCACGGCAACACAGATAACCAAAAGCATCCAGCTAAGGTTAAGTTGTACCTGGCCTTTGCACTTGGATTTGTATTATCAGCATTTCTTTTTTGTAGGATTATGTTAAAAGAAGGGAAAAATCTAATTTATATATGATAAAAAGAATTCCGATTTCGATCTAATGCTATTGGATATCGACTGAAAGTTTCCACGATATTCAGAGTCAACTAAAAATTAGCAAGCATATATATATTATCTTACTTTTATGCATAGATGCAACGTATTAACTGGATCAAATTTTGACTGTTTCTACAACAGGAGCTAAGTGATACTATGTTGGAAACATGCAAGACTTTGGAAGTGATGGTTATACAAATGTTTGCCTATAATGAATGATCAAGCATAGGAAAGTGGTGCCCCTATGTTTTTCTTCCACTTACAAACTTTTAAATAACGTGAACTCATAAGCCATATCCATCTCAATATGCAAAAGTTTGGGAAGTTGGTTTAAAGTTATCTATTATAAATATATACATACATATTATCCGTTGTTTCCTCAGACACTTGGTTACCGGAACTAAGTGTGTTAACATACAAAGTGGTCATTTGCGCTTCTGCAAAAGAACACTACTATTTATTTACCTCCAGACCTTCCCTTGGTCAATGATATACTCCAAATTCCAACCACTTGTACGAAATCATCTATTTATGGAAATAAATATTAAACATTATATCATGTACTCACATCTTGGCTATATCAAGTTTCTTCCGATCAGCGAGTGAGAGGGCGATTGCGACCTTCCAAGAAGTTAGTATGCGAGGTTAGAGTAAATGTTAGGAGTGAGAGTGCGATTGCGACGACCTTCCAAGAAGTTAGTACGCGAGGTTAGAGAAAATGTTAGGTTTAACAAATTTATAGGCACTCCACACATTTCCCTGAATTGCTTATTATTACTGTGTTACTGTGAGCTGATATTTTTCTCTTTCTATAGCAATTACTCATTTGACCGCAGTTAATGTGGAACAGCTTGTCCTCGTCCACAGAAAAATTTCATTTTCCACTCAACTGACGCCCGGCTATACAAAACTTCCGAGCTAGCCCAGGCCGACCGGCTATAGTCATTTTCACTACTACGTTTCTGAGCTTTGGGAACCTGACAAATGCATCTGTCGTCACATATAAAACTTCCGAATTGTTAAGACAGTTGAGATTGACGGCGCCTTCGGGACTTTTATTGGTCAGTACGACCACTCAGAGCGGTTTGACGACGTGTGCGGATGGTGTGGGCCGACCTCCGGCAGACGGCACTTTGCACACTCGAGTCAGTCTCCGCTGAGATATTATCATACTTGTTTATTAATTCTATAACCACTTTTTACCATAATTCTCCTAAGAGCATCTGCAACCATTTCCTAATTGATTGCTAAATTTATCAACTCTCAACTTATAGCCTGATGTTTGCTACATTTAGCAACCTAATTCTCACTCCCGAAAGGATATTTACACTATTTAGAAAATAATTATTGGAAACTGTTGAAGTGCATGCATTTTTTTTTACTCCTAATAGATGTAGTAACCCTCTAAAATCAGTCTTTGAAGAGTAAAATTATTGGGAACTGTTGGAGATGCTCTAAGGAACTTCTTAATATAATGATACATACCTCTCGTGCATGTTCGAGAAAAAAAGATCGGACAAGAACGTCTGGATCGAGCAAATCATTGCCTGCGAGCTAGCCCAGGCCAACCGGCCAGGATCAAATTCACACCTTCATAAGCATGATTGCAAGAAAAAACATGTCCTGAAAATGTGTAATTTCGACCTATGCCGTGCACATGTATGCATGAGGATGAAAAAAATTCAATCCCAGCTTACTTAGTTTAGTAAAAACAAAAGATTCATGTATTGTTGATCTAGAGCTATAAACTTTAGTTACCCATTTACATCAGACTAGCTCATCAACCTGTGCATACCTACGAGCTAGTGAGACTATGACATCTTCTATTTTAATATATATAAGTTCATAAAAGATTATAGTATCCTTATCATCATTTAAAAGTACTGTTAATTGTTTTTAGAGAGCTTTTAATATTTTTGAAAATTAAAATGGCCACTTGAGTTTTGTCTTATTCTTTGACAAAGAGATGTGTCAATAGAGAAACGTCTTAGTTGTTGATTGTTGGTGCACTAAGTGGCGAGGATAATGTGCACCTAGCACACCGAACACAAAGAAACGAATATACGAAGTAAACGAACAGGGTGGCAAGATAACAACTCTTAATATATGCGAGGTTGCCCCCAGATTACATGTGTGTTTACAAGTGACTCTTGGGCTCCCTTTATAGTCCTAGGGAGCCACACTTTACATGACCATTCTACCCTCGGACGCCGTCCTCGGTTCTACTGGAAGGTGGTGACCCTTGAGGGCAATCGGGGAAAACCGACCAAACACACGTGATTCACGGCTTAGCCGGCCCTTGGCGGGCGAGCACTCGGCTCGGCGCTTCGCTTGATCCCCGATGCTTCGCCTGTGTGACACCCCGTGTCACAAAATCAGGTTGTTACTGTACTAAATAAAATCTTGCATATGTAAAACAGTAATCAACTGCCAGTCACATGAAATAATAGATTAAAGTCCTATTAGGGTTTTTATTATTCCCAAAACCCTAGCTCTTGAGATCTCAAACTTTCTCCAAAGTGGTCACCCCAAATTTTTGCACAATCTGGTAGAACATATCAAGACATGAATTTAGGACATTTTTCTTGAATTTTTGGAACAGCACAAATCCCTAGAAAAATACAACTCTAAGCAGAAACAGCACCTGTTCAACAATTTTTATAAATTTTTACATTTCGAATTTGAACTTTGGCCTATAAGGAAAGTTGTTCCACATAATCCACAGGAACCACAGAAATTTTGGTTTGCAAAAATGTCAAAAGGATCAAATCCTATGAGCAATTTACAGAGAAGGACCGCAGTGGCAAAACTGTAAATAGTGAGAATAACATTTGAACAGAGGTCGGCACAGTGGCCGGGGCCACCGTCAGCGGCGTTCGCCGCCGGTGCCCATGCCGGTTAGGCGCCGCCTGTCCTCGCCGCTCCGCGCAGCTCCACGCGTCGTCCATCGTCCGGGTAGCTTCGCCTCGAAGCGTGCGCGCTCGGCCGTCGATGGCGGGGAGAGGTTTGGCCATGGCGCCGCCCGAGCCCTTTCCCGGTGCGCCGCCCCTTCTGCAGTTCCACGCTCCACATTTGCGCGCAAGCACCTCGCCAAGTCCCCGAGTAGCTCTAGCCCCGTCCCCAACCTCCTCCTCTCCTCGGTGAGCGCCAATCGCCAAAAATCCGAGAAGAGCTCCATGTCCGCCATTAACGCCGGCGAGCTCGATTGAGCGGTGCTCAGGTGAGCTCATGCTGCGTCTCTGCCTCTAGAAGATGCGCAAGAACCCGACCGACCCCCTGCCCCTCCCCGGGTTCAGCCGCGCCGGAACGGAGAAGCAACTGCCCATCTTCTTCGTCGCCGGCCACCGCGCCCCGCCACCCCGTCGACGCCAGCAGCCTCCAGGCCACCTCAGCCTGCACCGACCACGCGCCGTTCGTCTCCGTGCGAAGGTGCAGCTCTACGACCTAACCGTTCCCTTCCTCTTGCCCCGGCGAGCACGAGCTCCCACGCCGGAGCCGCCGCACCCGCCATAGCTCGACGCGAGCTAAGCTCCGTCCATCCCCTCACCTCGCCACCATCGCCAGCAGATGCGCCGTTGAAAACCGTGCGCAGGCGGCCAAGCCCGACCCCTGCGGCGAGCCCTAACGCGCCGCCGGTGAGCTCCGCCGCCGCTCCGGCGAGCCCTCCCGCGCGCGACACTTAGAAATATTTCGAATCGTGCTGAAATTTCGTAACGGTTAAGGATTTTAGAAAAATCATAACTCGAGTTATACGCCACGGATTTGAACGATTCAAAGTGCATTGGAAAGCTTATAACTTGTACTACATCATGATGTACATGAACACCTAAGGTTATATAGTAAAAATTAATGTTTGAGCAAGATGAAAATGCTATCGTGACCAAACTGCTTAACAAGATTGCATTTTAAAAATGATGTAACTTCTGGACCCCGGATCCAAATTGCATGAGCAAGGGCTTTTTGGAAAGTAGATAACTTGTACTTTAACGTAGTAACATAATCCCAGTACTTCACGTGTAGAAAAATAAAGATTTAAGCACTCTAAGATGCTAATCCGTTATGCCTGCGTGACAACTTGCCGTTTTTGAAATTCAATAACTTTTTGAATACAGCTCCAAATGAAACAGCTATAGGCTCGTTGTAAACCTTGAGTTGTGTACTTTACATCAACCAACATGAATCACCTAAGTTCTATAACAAAATATTAAGATTTGGACACCTTAAGATGGCTTCACAAGCAGCCTGTCAACCCTGACTTAGGAAAAAAGGGCTGAGGTTCGGCTAAGCTCAAATTACCTTTTTACTTTCTGTTATGGCTAGATAATTTTTCACACTTACATGGCACAATTAAACAGGTCATAATCACGTTTATCTTTTTGGGCAAGAACGGTCTTATATGGTGTAGGTTGATCATAGCAAACCACATGAAATGATGAGTACTAGTGGTGCGCGATGTATAACGAAGTAATAAAACTTCATCCCAGGAAATGAGCATCACCCTCTTGCATACTAAGTAATAAGGAATTATACCCTATTTTCTTGATCTCAAAAAAACCAGCATGAACATTTATACTAAATGATGGAAAGTTTACCTAATTAGAAGGTTGTCCCCATGAAACGAACCACACTTACCACCATCATGACCATATCGTCACCACTCAAGAGCATGTTTAATTTATGCAAACGTTTCGTTACACTATGTTATTGAGAAAGTTCCATGAACTATATAAATACGAATTCATCCATTGCTCATGCACTTCATATGCATTCATATAGGAACCCCGACCGGAACCGAAGATCAAGGAGGGCACCCACTTGAAGTGAGCGAGTTCGAGTGTGCTGACTACGAGCCGAATCAAGGCAAGCCCCGGAGCATGACCTATGTTTTAAAAGCTCTTTTCATTTTCACATACGTCTATGATGTATTGTGCATTTACGTTTAGGAGTTGCTCGGAAACCTAGTTGCACTATACCCCTGTATCCTGTGGTCTTGGTTAAGTACAAGCCTTACCGCTAGTGCTATGCTTAATAATTTCATCGGTAGCAACACCGAGTGATTTGGAGATCACCCGGTCTAAGGATTAAATTTTGGTTACCTCTCACATGATTAAATTGGAGACCGTACGGGGAAGAGCATGTGTAGGATGCGGTGACAAGGTTGGCCCTTGTTCGCCATAGCCCCGTATGTGTCGGTCCAGGACCGTTCGTTGTGACTCCGCGAGCAAGTATTGAGTTGTGTACCAAATGCATACCTTCGTATGGGAGTTGGTAAACTGATGTAACTTGAGAGCCGTTGTGACATCCCATGTCACGATTAAGGCTAATCTCGTAGTTAGTACCCTAATCACCCCACTAATGAAGCACTAACCCTAATTACCCAAAGGAAAAGAAGAAAAATAAAAAGCAAAAAGGAAAAACCTACTCCTAAACCCTAGCCCTAACCAAAATGCAAAAATTATAAAAACACTACCCACATATTTTTGCACCACTGGATTGCTCATGTAAAAAGATGAATTTACAATATTTTTACCAAATTTTTGAACAAAGTTTTGAAAGCCCAAAAATTCAAATTCAAATCTGAAACACTGCTACTTGTGAATTTTGTATGAATTTTTGGAAGCAAGTTTGTAACTTCAAACTAAAAGATGAAAATTAGAGCACATCATCCTGAATCTCTCCATATTTTTGGTTTTATTTTTGGAGCCCTAGAACTATGAATTTTATCCAAATTTCCGAACGGCAGTTCAAATCTCAGAAAATTCAAACCAAGCAACAGTAACCACCGGGCAATGGCGCCATGCCCGGCGGTCCGCCGCCTCCCGCGCCTGCCCCGGGCACGCCCTGCCCCGTCCCATCCGCGGCTCCCTCCCCGAGCATCTCCCCAACCGTCTGTACCCGAGAACCAACAGGAGAGGCCGGCATTGAAGCCGCGCGAACCTCCCCTGCCGGCCGTGCGCCGCCCACCTCTCGCCCCTCCTAGAAAACGGCACCAAGGCCCTAAACCCGTCGCCACCAATTATTGCCAGCCTCCCCACTCCTCACCGCGCCCCCGCCCTGCCTTCTTCCTCTCGGCAGCTCGCGCCGAGGCGAATTGCCGCCGCCGCCATTTCCGCCGCCGCGAGCTCCTCCGCCCGAGCAAGGTACCGTTCTTCCCTCCCGCGAGTGCGCAAGCACCCTGCAAGCTTTCCTCATGCCCTGGCTCTCCCTCGTGCAGCCACGCCCGCGAATTGAGAGGAATTTTCCCCCTGCCGTCGCCGTCCGCCGCAGGCTCCACGGCGCCGGCTCCCTCGGGCCACCCCCACCTCGCGCGACCCCACGCCGCTCTTCCTCTTCGCAAGGTGAAGCTCTCGGGCCTTGCCCCGCTTTCCTCTCCCTCTGCCCTGGATGCGCGCCCCCACCGGAGCTCCTCCGGCGCCGCCGCCCGCCGCCGGCCGCCTCCGGCCACCGCCAAGCCTCGCGGTCCCCACCATGTGGTTCGCCACTTCGCGCACGTCATTTCCACCAAGTCTCGGAGCATGAGCTCCACCGTAGCGCCACCGCGGCGAGCCTCGCCGGCGCCGGCCACCGCGGCCGGAGCCCGCGCCGCCCCTCTGTTTAAAAGTACTCGATGGCATTTTCGTAATTAGGTCCGAACTTCGTTTGAGTTTAAAAATTTCATATCTAGCGTTTGAATCGTCCAAAAATTACAAACTAAAATGTTTTGGAAACTAGAAGACCTGTACTTTCATAAAAGTAACATGAACTCCTCAGATCTGGTCATCTTCACATTTTTATAAAAATGACAAAAGTCAATCCCTAAAAACTTAACTAGGCCATAACTTTAAAAATATAAATCCAAATTAAAAGCCACTTGGGCAAAGTCTTCACCCTGTCACACATGAATTTTTCGCACTGGAAGATCTGCATTTCATTTCATATTTTTCAAGTTATTGCATTTCTTGTATTCTCTGTATTTATATTTTTAATTAAATCTGTATAAATTATTTTTGCACGAAACTTGGCCATTAATTTCATTTTGGTACTGTACACATGTAGAAAATCCCATGTTAATTTTTGAGCATGTTAAGTAATGATTTTTGCAAACCCTAGATCTAAATTTCTAAAAGGTCATTTTCAGCACCTACATAAATGGTTTTATGTCATTATAAATCCTGTTCATGCATGTTTATGTAAGGTCTACTGTTCATTATGTCCTTTAGCACCCCATGGCAGGTTTAGTCAAAAGGTTTTATGTATTTCGCCTATGTATGAATTTTGAAATCGAATTTCTATTCTAAAAGGGAATCGTCATCGCATGTGATGTCAAAATGCATAAACTTAGATTTCTTCGTATTGCACTATAAAAACTTGCTAAAACGCTAGTACTAAACCTACACTAACCACAGCACTCATGTCTATGCACCAAGTCATTACTCATTACATTAGTACGACCATGCTTGTCATGTCTTTAGACCCCACTTAAATAAAACAAGAGACATGTCATGCTTGTTAGGGTTTGATGCAAACAAACTTGTGATTAATATGTTCATGGGCATCTTTACAAACAGCACACATGAATTACCCTATTCATCACCCTTGTATGCATATTACTTATGCAATGCATTTCATCCTCTAGGTGACGACGTCGAATTGATTCCGCCGGAAGAAGCCGTCGCTACTCTCAACGCTTGTGAAGCTAGTACTAACTTCGATCACTCTCAAGGCAAGCCCCGGTGCATTCCTATTATTTTGAAATGTCTTCCTTTATCACACTATTAAGGATGATGAATGTGCATTTAAGTTCTTAGGCGTTGATTGGAAATCCACATGCATAAATTCCTATATGTCCTATGTCGCTTACGTGTCATATCCTCGTTAGAATTGCTATGCTATGTTTATGGAGTCAACGATAGATTGGGGATCTCACTCATGGCTTATGATTAAATGTGAACATGATGAATTTGGTTAAAAATTGAGAACACCCCATTGTGGCTCCGCGAACAAGTTTGAGTTGTGTACCACTTGCATACCTTTCTTATGGGGATTGGTAAACCTACGTAGCTTGTAAGTTGTAAAGTGAGCCGGATATCTCACCGACCCGCAGGTGATGTGTATGGCACGGTGGTTGCACGGGTTGAGGACCGTTGGAGAGTACATGGGTTAAGCCTTGGGCGCGTTGTTGAACGGTCGCAAGGGGGACGTGTACTCGGGGTCGGTGGCCCCGTGTTTTACTTTACGATGAACTCGCGAACGGTGGCCATACGTGTTCTTAAATGATGCGTATGTCGTGCATTTGGGTTCTTTCCTGCAGGATTAATAATTCGATAATTATCGCCGTTTCCTCTCGGTTAATGAGTACCACTTGATTCGAGCAGTTCGCAATGTGTAGTAATGGAAAGAGATTGAATAGCTTGCTGTTTTATATTGATATTAAATTGTATTGCAAACTCTTGTATTGCTAGTATGCTCACTAAAGTTTCTTTTATGCAACAACCCTATTAATTTGGCTAAGTAATAAAATTGCCAACCTAATTAGCATAGGTGCTATTTATGCAAAAATGCCAAGTTAAACCGGTCAAGCCCCATGCATCTAGGAGTCGGTCTTAGATGGCCAATTTGACGGGTAAGACTTGCGGAGTATGTTAGATACTCGGGCTTTGCCACTACATGTTGATTTACAGGTTTCCCGCAAGCCGGTTTTTGTGATTGTTGTGGTAAGGTGGTTTGGGACGGAGAAGAGCCCAAAGAGTGGACCATTGAATGGGTTCCTAGCTCTCCGACCCATGATGAGTGAGCCATGGCCTAGGCCGGCATGGTTCATTTAAGTTATCTATGTATCGTCGAGTTGTATTTCGCTTCCGCACTTTAATTTCGAACAAAGATCATGGCTATGTAAGACTTAATTTCGAACCTAATGTATCTTTTATTCGAACTCTATGTTGTAATCAAGACTTAATTATGTAACCTTGCAAATCGTGTATGTTTGTTAATGTGATGCTATGTATGGTTGCTTCGTCAATCATCTCCCAAGGCGATCCGTACCACACTTAACTATCTTTCGGGATAGGGGTGTGACACGTGGTATCGTAGCCGACTTGGGATTTGCGTCACGCTAACACTCATTCTAAAAATCTTAAAACCCGTTTTTGAGTCACGGTGAGGCACGAGTCTAGATAGAAAGGCCAATATAAGGACTATATAGAATGGTGGCAAAACTAACCCCGTGTTATGATTGTTAAATATTTTGCAACTACGGCTTGAGCAAAGGTATGTGATTGAGTGTTGTCAAATTTTCGCATGATATTATTGGTGTGACTCGAATACACTCTTATTCGAGAGCTCTCCATGTGAGGCGAGGTGACATGGATTTATTTTTGGCTTGTTTCTTTTGAATTTGATGTAATGTTTCTGGAATCCATCTCTTGCAGGTACATAACAACGTTTTAGCTCGTGTAGTATCGTGTGAGAGGTGTGTGTGTGCCACCGATGCGCTTGTCCGATATTCGTATCGGCGGGCGCGGTCTTTTAATTTTGTGAGGACGTACGGAACGACATATTGAGCATCCATCATCCTTGCATATCATCTCATCATGTCAAACATGTACATGTGAACTTATCTAAATGAAACAATCCAAAAATTTGATCACCTAGCCTCATTCTCACAAAAGTTTGAAAACCGGAAACGAAAACGTGGCAGATTTCTTAACTCCCGTGAAAATGAGCATAACTTTCAAGTTACTTATCCAAATAAGGCAAATAAGGACTTTCTGGAAAGCTTGTATTATGCACTACAACAATCTCCTAGTCTCAGGTCTTGCAAAAATCTGGAACGTAGCTAGAACTGCCCATTACAGAGAGCTGTTCTGGAGTTTTTCAGAATGTGCTCCGGTTCTGTCCCTGTCGTAGATCGTGCATAACTTTCAAACGACAAGTCGGATTGAGCTGTTCTAGGATGAGTTGGAAAGCTTAAGAATTTGTCTAAAACTTTTGTAACAAACTAAAAGTGTGAATCAGCCCAGAAACGGGAGTAATCATCGAGTTTCGGTAGCATGTCAAGTCTGTCCAGAAAACAGAACCGTGTTAGGATTGTGCGAAAGGTTTTGTTGCATTCTTTTGCTAAGTTGGTGCCATTCCATCATTCATGCTCTACTTGTTTAGCACGTTTTGTTGTTGGATCTTGAGTTTTGACTTGTGTTTCAAAATTCTCCGACAGATGGCCCCCGGCAAGCTCATGTTGGACCGTGAGAACCTCGCGAGGCGGGTGCTCGAGTTGGAGCAGGAGCGTGCTGCCCTGCAGGCCACCCTCGCCACCCGCGACGCCGAGCTTACCACCCGCGACGCCGAGCTCGCCGCTCGCGACGCCGAGCTTGCCGCCCGCACCGCCGGGCTAGCCGAGCGCACTACCGAGGTGGATACCCTCCGTACGCAGCTCGAGTACAGCGAGACGGAGCGTTGGAACTTCTTCGAGCAGCTCCACGACGCCCACCTTGCCCTTGAGGGCCATGGAGCCGCCGCTCTCCAGGCCACGCTTGATGAGCGTGATGCCCAGCTCGCCGCCGCTAATGAGGAGAACTACGTCCTCTCCGGCCAGGTGGATGCCCTTCTCGAGGAGAAGGATGAGTTGGATGTTACTCTCTTGGAGACTCAGGGCGCTAGGGATGCTTTGGAGGGAGACCTCCGTAACGCCCAGGCAACCATAGCGCATAACAACGCTACCATTGAGCATCTCCAAGCCGCCAACAACGCCCTGCACGCCATCCTTAATGGCGGACCTCCCGCGCCACTTGAGATCATCCCACCCGAGGAGGATGTGGAGATGAGTGACGGCGAGGATGTTTCCGACGTCGAGGACGGAGCACCACCCTCTCCCATGAGGGATGACGCCGACTACTACGGCGATGACGACGAGTAGTTGTCACGACCGGTGGTCGTAGCTCTATGTGTGTAGGATTTGTAATCCCGTGAGGCATGTAACCGTGTTGGAAACAATCCGCGTGTTGTTAATTAAGCTCTCCGAGATTTGTGTTTGTTTGTGGGTCACATGTGATGTAACCTAAGACCGTGTTGTATCGGATTCGTGGTTTCCCGTGTATCAAAAATTTCTATCATGTTGCTACTATGTTAGAATCTATGGAATATGTGTGTTGCCAATGCATTATGCTTATTTCATCAATATTTTCTTCATACATGCAATCTGAAATTTTTGGTCCCTTATGCCCAATGTCATGTTTTCTTGCTATTTTAGCTCTTGGCCTAATGAGCTAACGTGAGAAAAATTTTTCATGCATGACAGATGGTGAATACCCGCCGTGGTGAAGCTTCCGAAGTGGGCATGGTGCGAGGGAAGAGCAACTTCCTAACCCTCCACCCTCACGCCGTTGGAACAACTCGTGTCCAACCAAAATGAGATGTTCCGCTTGTTCTTTGCAAGTCAAACCAACCAAGGACAAGGCCAAGGACCGCCACCCCAAGGGCCGAGGAATTCCACCTATGCCGACTTTTGGGCCACTCAACCGCCCAAGTTTGGTGAAGCTACTACCGATCCGTTGGAGGCGGATAATTTCCTCCGCATCATTGAGTCGAAGTTTGCTCTCCTAAATTGCACATCGGAGCAAAAGGTTCTCTTTGCGGCTCAACAACTTCGTGGTTCCGCTAGTGCATGGTGGGCAAGTTTCACCGCCGCACTTCCCGCCGGTACTCAAGTGAACTGGCCGGACTTTTGCACCGCATTTCGCGCGCATCACATTCCCGCCGGTCTCATGAAGCGCAAGTTGCAAGAGTTCCTTAGTTTGAAGCAAGGTGCCGGAACCGTGCAAGAGTATGCACGGAAGTTCAACTACTTGGCTCAATATGCATCCTATCATGCCGACACGGATGACAAGAAGAAGGATTGCTTTCGTTCGGGCTAAGCCCGAAGTTACAAGATCGCTTGGCTCAAGTCACTACCGGCACGTTCAATGACTTGATGAGTGCCGCAATTGTGCAAGAAGATGCTATCCGTGCTCACCAAGAGGACAAGAAGAGGAAGCGTGCCGTAGGAAATCCATCCGGCTCCGCTCCGCCCAAGTACAAGCTAGCTATCACTTCCCGACCGGACAGAAGTTTCGGGCCGCATTGCCGCCGACGGGAGGCTCACGCCGCTTGTGCCACAGCAACACCACCACTCTCACGGCGGAAATCAGCAGCATACCACCTCGTTCCGCCCTCCACAGCAGCAATACCAAGGTGCTAGGCCCGGTCCGCAAGGTCCGTGCTTCAATTGTGGACGTCCGGGTCATTTCGCAAAGGATTGTCGTGTTCCGACACGCAACCCGGGCAACAACAACAACAACAATGGTTCCGGAAGCGGCAACAACAATCAAATCCGCAATGGGAATAATGGAAATGGGAACCGCAATCAATCCTCCACTCCAAATGCTAAGAATGGCCGAGTCAACTATACCACGGCCGAAGAGATTCAAGCGGGAGAACCGGTACTTTCGGGTATGTTTTCGGTCAACAACCACTCCGCTTTGGTTCTTTTTGATTCGGGTGCAACTCATGATTTCATTAGTCAAGCATGTGCAAAAACCCTACAACTCACTCCTACCGTTTTGGATATTCCCTATATGATCACATCACCCGGTGGAAAGATAAGAACAAACCTAGAGCTAAGGCAAGTCCCACTAAACCTAGAAAGAAAAGTATACCCCTCTTCTCTCATAGTTTTGTGTGGGCAAGGAATAGATATAATCCTAGGTATGAGGTGGATGAAACTCCATAGAGCCGTTTTACACATCGATTCTCGTGAAGTTCACCTAAACTCCCCACTCCATGGTTCATCTATTCTCCGATTGCCCCATCCAAAATTCTCCACTTCAAAAATCTACCATCTTGAGGGAAAACGGGTTGAGGATATTCCCGTGGTATGTGAGTTTCCCGATATTTTTCCGGATGACTTACCGGGCATGCCACCCGATCGGGATGTCGAGTTTAAAATTGAGCTCCAACCCGGTACGGCACCAATTTCCCGTAGGCCGTACAAGATGGCTCCCAATGAGCTAGCAATCTTAAAAGAGCAATTGAGTGAGCTTATGGATAAAGGATATATTCGCCCTAGTTCATCTCCGTGGGGATGTCCCGCTCTCTTTGTGAAGAAGAAGGACAAGACGCTACGTCTATGTGTGGATTACCGCCCTCTCAATGCGGTGACTATCAAGAATAAATACCCGCTCCCTCGAATTGATATTCTCTTTGATCAATTAGTTGGTGCTAAGGTTTTCTCGAAGATTGATCTCCGATCCGGTTACCATCAAATCAAGATCCGAGCCGAAGATATTCCAAAAACCGCATTCTCTACGCGGTATGGTCTCTTTGAGTATCTCGTCATGTCTTTTGGGCTCACGAATGCCCCGGCTCATTTTATGTACTTGATGAATTCGGTATTTATGCCCGAGTTGGATAAGTTTGTCGTGGTCTTCATTGACGACATTCTTATTTATTCGAAGTCCGAAGAAGAGCATGCCGAACACCTTCGCATTGTTCTCCAACGGCTTCGTGATCATCAATTGTATGCCAAGTTTAGCAAATGTGAATTTTGGTTGAAGCAAGTGCCTTTCTTGGGTCACATCATTTCCGCGGAAGGTGTCGCCGTTGACCCAAGTAAAGTGGAAGACGTGCTTGTTTGGAAACCCCCAAGGTCGGTGAGACAAATCCGGAGTTTTCTAGGTCTTGCCGGCTACTATCGGAAATTCATTCCCAATTTTTCAAGCATAGCCAAGCCCATGACAAAATTGTTGGAGAAAGATGCTAAGTTTAAATGGAGCCGTGAATGTGAAGAAGCCTTCCAAACTCTCAAGAAGCATTTGACATCCGCTCCGGTGTTAGCACAAGCCGACATCACCAAGCCGTTTGACGTGTATTGTGATGCGTCCGGCACCGGTCTAGGATGTGTGTTAATGCAAGAAGGTCATGTCATTGCTTATGCTTCTCGTCAACTTCGCAAGCATGAACAACATTACCCCACTCATGATTTGGAGCTAGCCTCGGTTGTCCTTGCTTTGAAAACTTGGAGGCATTATCTACTTGGAAATCTTGTCAATCTCTACACCGATCATAAGAGTCTCAAATATATCTTCACCCAACAAGAGTTGAATATGAGGCAACGAAGATGGTTGGAATTAATAAAGGATTATGAGTTGGAAATCCATTATCATCCGGGTAAAGCTAATGTGGTTGCCGACGCTTTGAGTCGCAAGGATCAATGCAATCATATTACCGGTTGTTCTATGGAAAACTCGGAAATTTCGGATTCTAGTGAACCAAGTCTTCGAGTCATTCCCTATGGTTCGCTATATAATCTAGCTCTCATTCCTACCCTTCGTGAGGAGATTATTGAGGCACAAAAGAAGGACGAAGGTATGGAATTTATTCGGCAAAAGATTGAGAAAGATGAAGCTACGTGTTTCCGACAAGACGACGATGGTGTATTATGGTTCAACCAACGTCTCGTTGTTCCAAAGGATATGGAATTACGAAGGAAAATAATGGATGAGGCACATTTGTCTAAATATTCCATACACCCCGGTAGCAACAAAATGTATCGCGGCCTAAGAGAAAAGTTTTGGTGGACACGCATGAAGCGTGAGATTGCACGCGTATGTGGCCGAGTGTGATACTTGTCAACGAGTGAAAGCCGACCACTTGAGAAAAGCCGGATTGTTGAACCCATTGAAGATTCCCGTTTGGAAGTGGGAGGACATTGCTATGGATTTTATCGTTGGATTGCCTCTCACATCAAAGAAGCACGATTCAATTTGGGTTATTGTGGATAGGTTAACTAAGTCCGCACATTTCATCCCCGTCCATACTACCTACAATACCAAGAAGTATGCCGAGCTATACATCTCAAGAGTGTTATGTTTGCATGGAGTACCTAAAACCATTGTTTCCGATCGAGGTCCGCAATTTGTATCTCGCTTTTGGGAGCAATTGCATTCTTGTCTCGGTACCACCCTCATTAGAAGCTCCGCGTATCACCCTCAAACGGATGGACAAACCGAAAGATTGAATCAATATTTGGAGGATACCTTGAGAACATGTGCTATGGAAAATAGAGGAAATTGGGATGATTGTCTTCCATTCGCCGAATTCTCGTACAACAATAGCTATCAAGAGAGTTCGGGAATGTCACCGTTTGAAGCGTTGTACGGTCACTCTTGTCGTACACCTTTAAATTGGTCGGAAGCGGGAGAGAGAACCACTTTCGGTCCCGATCTTGTCACTCAAGCCGAAGAGAAGGTTCGACAAATTCAAGCCAACATGAAAGCCGCACAATCTCGTCAAGTGAGCTACGCTAACAAGAGGAGACGCCCTTGGAATTCGAGAAGGGAGATCACGTTTATCTTCGTGTCTCTCCGAATAAGGGCGTATCTCGGTTTGGAATTAAAGGAAAGTTAGCACCCCGCTATATCGGACCCTATCCGATTGTGGAAAAGCATAGCGCGGTTGCTTACCGATTGCAACTACCGGAAAGTCTTGCTCGAGTGCACAATGTGTTCCACGTATCTCAACTCAAGAAATGTGTGAAGCCTCCGATAGATGTGGTCATTTCCGACACCGATCAACTAGAAGAAGATCTCTCCTACCCCGAATACCCCGTCCGGATTATCGATCAAAGCGACCGAGTAACTCGCAATCGCACCATCACCTTCTACAAAGTGCAATGGAGTAACCACACCGAAGAAGAAGCAACTTGGGAACAAGAGGATTTTCTAGAGAAGAATTTTCCCGAATTCCTCGCGTCACACAAATCGGTAACTTTTCGCACTCCCTCTCCTTAATTCGTAGCGATTCTCGGGACGAGAATTTCTTTAAGGGGGAGGGCTGTGACATCCCATGTCACGATTAAGGCTAATCTCGTAGTTAGTACCCTAATCACCCCACTAATGAAGCACTAACCCTAATTACCCAAAGGAAAAGAAGAAAAATAAAAAGCAAAAAGGAAAAACCTACTCCTAAACCCTAGCCCTAACCAAAATGCAAAAATTATAAAAACACTACCCACATATTTTTGCACCACTGGATTGCTCATGTAAAAAGATGAATTTACAATATTTTTACCAAATTTTTGAACAAAGTTTTGAAAGCCCAAAAATTCAAATTCAAATCTGAAACACTGCTACTTGTGAATTTTGTATGAATTTTTGGAAGCAAGTTTGTAACTTCAAACTAAAAGATGAAAATTAGAGCACATCATCCTGAATCTCCCCATATTTTTGGTTTTATTTTTGGAGCCCTAGAACTATGAATTTTATCCAAATTTCCGAACGGCAGTTCAAATCTCAGAAAATTCAAACCAAGCAACAAGTAACCACCGGGCAATGGCGCCATGCCCGGCGGTCCGCCGCCTCCCGCGCCTGCCCGGGCACGCCCCTGCCCCGTCCCATCCGCGGCTCCCTCCCTGAGCATCTCCCCAACCGTCCGTACTCGAGAACCAACAGGAGAGGCCGGCATTGAAGCCGCGCGAACCTCCCCGCCGGCCGTGCGTCGCCCACCTCTCGCCCCTCCTAGAAAACGGCACCAAGGCCCTAAACCCGTCGCCACCAATTATTGCCAGCCTCCCCACTCCTCACCGCGCCCCCGCCCTGCCTTCTTCCTCTCGGCAGCTCGCGCCGCAGGCGACTGCCGCCGCCGCCAAGCCTCGCGGTCCCCACCATGTGGTTCGCCACTTCGCGCACGTCATTTCCACCAAGTCTCGGAGCATGAGCTCCACCGTAGCGCCACCGCGGCGAGCCTCGCCGGCGCCGGCCACCGCGGCCGGAGCCCGCGCCGCCCTCTCGTTTAAAAGTACTCGATGGCATTTTCGTAATTAGGTCCGAACTTCGCTTGAGTTTAAAAATTTCATATCTAGCGTTTGAATCGTCCAAAAATTACAAACTAAAATGTTTTGGAAACTAGAAGACCTGTACTTTCATAAAAGTAACATGAACTCCTCAGATCTGGTCATCTTCACATTTTTATAAAAATGACAAAAGTCAATCCCTAAAAACTTAACTAGGCCATAACTTTAAAAATATAAATCCAAATTAAAATCCACTTGGGCAAAGTCTTCACCCTGTCACACATGAATTTTTCGCACTGGAAGATCTGCATTTCATTTCATATTTTTCAAGTTATTGCATTTCTTGTATTCTCTGTATTTAATTTTTAATTAAATCTGTATAAATTATTTTTGCACGAAACTTGGCCATTAATTTCATTTTGGTACTGTACACATGTAGAAAATCCCATGTTAATTTTTGAGCATGTTAAGTAATGATTTTTGCAAACCCTAGATCTAAATTTCTAAAAGGTCATTTTCAGCACCTACATAAATGGTTTTATGTCATTATAAATCCTGTTCATGCATGTTTATGTAAGGTCTACTGTTCATTATGTCCTTTAGCACCCCATGGCAGGTTTAGTCAAAAGGTTTTATGTATTTCGCCTATGTATGAATTTTGAAATCGAATTTCTATTCTAAAAGGGAATCGTCATCGCATGTGATGTCAAAATGCATAAACTTAGATTTCTTCGTATTGCACTATAAAAACTTGCTAAAACGCTAGTACTAAACCTACACTAACCACAGCACTCATGTCTATGCACCAAGTCATTACTCATTACATTAGTACGACCATGCTTGTCATGTCTTTAGACCCCACTTAAATAAAACAAGAGACATGTCATGCTTGTTAGGGTTTGATGCAAACAAACTTGTGATTAATATGTTCATGGGCATCTTTACAAACAGCACACATGAATTACCCTATTCATCACCCTTGTATGCATATTACTTATGCAATGCATTTCATCCTCTAGGTGACGACGTCGAATTGATTCCGCCTGAAGAAGCCGTCGCTACTCTCAACGCTTGTGAAGCTAGTACTAACTTCGATCACTCTCAAGGCAAGCCCCGGTGCATTCCTATTATTTTGAAATGTCTTCCTTTATCACACTATTAAGGATGATGAATGTGCATTTAAGTTCTTAGGCGTTGATTGGAGATCCACATGCATAAATTCCTATATGTCCTATGTCGCTTACGTGTCATATCCTCGTTAGAATTGCTATGCTATGTTTATGGAGTCAACGATAGATTGGGGATCTCACTCATGGCTTATGATTAAATGTGAACATGATGAATTTGGTTAAAAATTGAGAACACCCCATTGTGGCTCCGCGAACAAGTTTGAGTTGTGTACCACTTGCATACCTTTCTTATGGGGATTGGTAAACCTACGTAGCTTGTAAGTTGTAAAGTGAGCCGGATATCTCACCGACCCGGAGGTGATGTGTATGGCACGGTGGTTGCACGGGTTGAGGACCGTTGGAGAGTACATGGGTTAAGCCTTGGGCGCGTTGTTGAACGGTCGCAAGGGGGACGTGTACTCGGGGTCGGTGGCCCCGTGTTTTACTTTACGATGAACTCGCGAACGGTGGCCATACGTGTTCTTAAATGATGCGTATGTCGTGCATTTGGGTTCTTTCCTGCAGGATTAATAATTCGATAATTATCGCCGTTTCCTCTCGGTTAATGAGTACCACTTGATTCGAGCAGTTCGCAATGTGTAGTAATGGAAAGAGATTGAATAGCTTGCTGTTTTATATTGATATTAAATTGTATTGCAAACTCTTGTATTGCTAGTATGCTCACTAAAGTTTCTTTTATGCAACAACCCTATTAATTTGGCCAAGTAATAAAATTGCCAACCTAATTAGCATAGGTGCTATTTATGCAAAAAGGCCAAGTTAAACCGGTCAAGCCCCATGCATCTAGGAGTCGGTCTTAGATGGCCAATTTGACGGGTAAGACTTGCGGAGTATGTTAGATACTCAGGCTTTGCCACTACATGTTGACTTACGGGTTTCCCGCAAGCCGGTTTCTGTGATTGTTGTGGTAAGGTGGCTTGGGACGGAGAAGAGCCCAAAGAATGGACCATTGAATGGGTTCCTAGCTCTCCGACCCATGATGAGTGAGCCATGGCCTAGGCCGGCATGGTTCATTTAAGTTATCTATGTATCGTCGAGTTGTATTTCGCTTCCGCACTTTAATTTCGAACAAAGATCATGGCTATGTAAGACTTAATTTCGAACCTAATGTATCTTTTATTCGAACTCCATGTTGTACTTAAGACTTAATTATGTAACCTTGCAAATCGTGTATGTTTGTTAATGTGATGCTATGTATGGTTGCTTCGTCAATCATCTCCCAAGGCGATCCGTACCACACTTAACTATCTTTCGGGATAGGGGTGTGACAGCCGTAGTGTTGGACGGTAACTCCACCCTTTGTGCAAAGTGTTGGTCACGGTGGATGCACGGGTTTGTGAGTAGACGGAGGGTGTGTTATTACCCTTGGACCCGACGCTACTGTGGTTGCATGTGGAATGCACACTCGGAGGGCGGACCCGGCTCATATCTACGGTGATCTTGTGAAAGGTGGCCATACGTGTTCTTAAATGATGCGTATGTCGTGCATTTGGGTTTCCCCTGCAGGGTGTAAATCGATATATATCGCCGTCCCTCGCGGTGATGAGTACCACTTGTCTCGAGCAGATTGCATCGTAGTAATAAGAGAACATGATGATTAAGCTTGCTGTTTCTGAATATTCAAATCATGTATTGCAACCATGCTTGTTAGTCTTGCTCACAAAAATTTATGATTATGTTTCCACCCTCTTAACTTGGCTAAAATATGAGTTAGACAAATACTTTAAGTGTTGTTTTTGCAAGTTCCCACAAGCCAGGTCAAGCCCCCTGCATGTTAGTGTCGGTTCTTAGAACCATTTTGACGGGTAAGCCTTGCGGAGTATATTAGATACTCAGGGTTTGTGTTGCAACTGTTTTCAGGATTCCCGCAGCCCGATTATTGTGATTGCTGCGGGAAGTATGTGTGTCAAAGCGAGGAACCTCGGGAGTGGACCGTGGAGTGGGTTCCCGCTTCACCGACTCAAGAGTGAGGCCACGCCGTATGGGCTGGTGTGGTTCTCCTAAGTTAAGCTATATATATATATATATATATGTACCGTCGAGATATTTACGCTTCCGCAAAGACATTATCAAGTATTGTAAAATCACACTTCACTTATGTATTGTAAATCTGAAATTCAAACAATGGCTTGTAATAATTAAGAGATCATGTATGAAACTTGTTACTCAAGTAGTGTTCTCTATGTAATAAAATGCTGAATGTATTCCCGATGTATGTGCAATGAACGTTCGCTTCGTCGAATGTCTCCCGATACGATCCTGTTCGACAATCCCTCTCGCTTCGCGAGGTAGGGGTGTCACAGCCTGGCTCGGCCTCGGTGGTCGCCCCGTCGGTCACAAGCTTTCTCGTCGGGGGCCCTTCTCCTCCGCTGGGCCCCCTCTTCGCTCTCGTCCGGGTGCCTTCTTCGCCTCCGGCCCTTCGCTCGTTCATAGACCTGCACGTTCGCCCGGAGACTCGGGGTCGATTCATAGAAGTTAGACACGGGGGCCGTGGCATTTTCTCCGCGTGAGGCTCGCTCCGCGCCGGGCACCCAACATTGATCACGTACGAGCATGTAACATTCCGCGTCTAAAGTCCGCTTATCATTCAGTCCTCATCCGGGTGGGCACACATATTGTTGCATAGTGTGACGGACCCGCCTCACAAAGAAGCAATTCCATCTCCAGGATCATCATGGGTGGCATCACCCGCTGTGATGTCCGATATTTATAGCATACAAACATAAGCATGATACAATGAACATAAGTACAAATCTCTTACAATCATCCGGAGTACAATATTACATCGTAGTCTCATAAATTTCCAGGAGCAAATAAGTTTGGAAAATAAACTATAACAGCGAAAGCAAATAAGATACAATCGCTCTCTCGCGATACACCATGTGCCATCCGATAGAGACAGGTGTTCTGCCCTAAACACCTTGACGGCACATCAACGGATCTACTCATCCGGACCGCACCACTCCCAAGTGTAGTGGCCTCCGTCCGTGGACTGGTCCTGCCGATCGCCATCTCCGTCTAAGACATCCCGCTCAACCGGATCCTCCGAAAACCACATAGAACAAAGCTCGAGCAAGTAGAACTCAGCAAGACCGATCCGTCAAAGTGGCCATCTACAGCTGACTCCTAGACATGCAAAGGCCGAGGGGTAGGATAAATAGCACTAAGCCAGCCTATAAGTGGATCCTTACTTTCATCTTTTAGCAGTCCATTAAGTTGTAACAAGAATTAAATTTAATTTGCACTAAGCTAAGGCATTACGTGTTTCCAAACAATGCAATAAGCAATACAACAATTTAATCAGCATCAACAATTTACATTCCTCTTCTTACTACGTTCCAGCGCTGGGACAAGCGGTACTCGTTACTCGTGAGGGGTAGCGATTCGAATCGATTTATCCCGTAGGAGAAGCCTGATTGCACGTCTCATGCGTGCTTCCCGTACGCCGTATGAGACAACCTTTCCCAACCGACACTGTATCGTTAGTCGGGCTTAGCTCCCCGAGAAGGGTCCCTCACGCGAAGCCGTCCTAGAAATCATCTATGAGTATAGTGTTCCTCGTCTCCTCCCAAATTCCTACCTAGTAACCAAGGGAGTAGAGTATCTCTCTAACATACAACAACCATCGGTACATCGGTTCATCGGCCCCATTAACATCGGTATGCAAACAAGTACGTTCAAACTTAATCCACATGGGCCAAACACGATGCGGTCCTTTGTGCACGGACATGGCTACCACCTTAAAGACTCTTACAAGTCCTTCACTTTCCACCTAAATTGCCTGTCCGGCCTCCAATTTCCAACCTCATCTAAAAAACTTAGCATCATGTCCAAAAGTGATATTCCTAGACTACGAGTGGTCTGCGTCACTCAACGGATCATCGCCCAAACTAAGCAAGCATGTACGTAGGGCTATCGAACAAGGATAACACAATGTCCTACTGCATGCTAGGGTTTTCATGAGAACTTCTATGAACCTAATGCACATTACAGGCCTATAAGCATATGGTGATGAAATAATAGAGTTAAACATAAAAGGTTGGTGTCACACCCAGTCTTAAGGCCAAGACCGAATGCATAGCTATATGTGTGCCAGGATCAATTTATCACACATATAGAGACAATAATGAAATAACAAGTATAACCAGTACCATAGTATAACTTATTACATCGTCTCAATCGTATCTTTATTACATAACCTGAATTAATGTCTCAAAAGACTAAACTAAACTCAGTGGAAGACTCCATACGCCACGGGCAATCAACTTGGGGAAAACGCATGCCTAGCAGTAGTCTTCATCGATGTAGTTCCTCTCGACTTCGAGCAGCGAGTAGTGTATAGCAACAGGAAATAGCAAGAGTGAGTACATGGAGTACTCAGCAAGTGTGGGAAATAAATGACATGCAGGCTGAATAAAAGGAAATTCGACACAGGGTTTACAATAGAAGAACCTATACTAGTCAAGTTAATTAAACAACCTATTTACTATGTGATAAAAGACCCAACAGAGTTACCCCACCTGTCGACCACCGTAAGGTAGCCCACTTACGAGTAAACCACACTACAGCTTTACCCCATCTGCAGCCAACCTCACTACAAGTTATCCCACTTGTAGCTACCTAAGGGTTACTCCACCCTAACCATCCCTCTAGTTCTCGTGAGGATCCAGGCCGCTCGTGACCGTGAGCCCGGATGTTAATAACAGCTTTTACACTCTGTAGAGGTTGCACAACTTTAGCCACGAGTCGGTGATTCCATCACTATTCGGTGACTAAAACCTCCATTATACCAGACACACTTCTTTAGTTGTGAGGTCAAGAGATCACCGCAAGGTCTTTCTAAGGACTTCCCAGCTTGCGAACGCCCATGCTAAGGTTTCACCGCCGTAAAAGTTACGCATCACCCGGAGGGCCCCTGTTGCACCGTGGCTTCAAGTACTCTGCCTTTCCTCGCCCGAATCCGAAGCTCCCTTCCTTCATCCTTCCTCGACGCCCGCAGAACCGGGAAGCTACCTTGGTACTAAACCTAACCTACCCATTATCAGCCTTGTGCTTTGTGCGGAAGTCTTGGGTTGCCGCTCCAAGAACCGGTCCTTATGATCCGAAACAGGTACTACCGCAAACCGATAGTACTACATCTAGTACATGTGCATTCCCGCACCATCATCCACATCCTCCTGTCGGGATCACCTAAGTTCCATGTTGCTAAAAAGCATCTCCAATTCATGATCATTATGTTCAAGTGAATAATTAATCAAGCTTAGCATTTAGTTCAGTTTGTACCCCATTATAAGCAACTAGCAATGATGTACCCATCCTAGCATATTACACAATAACCAAGGCGACAAGGTAAATTACTGAACAGGGTATGACACAAATAGGATTCAAATTAAACTGCAATGCATGAAATGTAAATTCATATGAAAATAAACTAAATTAATTCAAAAGACTTGAAAATTAATAAAATAAATAAATATAATTAAAATAATGTTGACCTAAAATAACCATAGTAAATCAAAATAATTCACAATAATTTTGAAATAATTCAAAAAAAACAAAATAATTCAGAATAATTCAACTTAATTTACAATAAGTCGAAATTATTCATAATAACTCAAATGAATTCGGAATAATTTCAAAAATATTAAAAATTAAAAATTAAAATCTTAAAAATTAAAATTTAAAAATAATTTAATTGTTTTAAAATATTTTGATTCATAATAACTCAAATCAATTCATAATAACTCAAATGAATTCGAAATAATTCAAAAACCATTGGCCCCTAGTTCAATGACACGTAGGCCCCACATGTTGGCCCCTAGTTCATGCACTGGTTCGTTAGGATAAGTCTCTTTTCTTCTTTTGATTCGTATTTAAATTTTCAAACTAGTTTATATTAGTCAAATATTGTCCAAATTGAGCGATTTTTTTCTAAAATTTTCTAAAATTCATACCTATCACTTAGGAGAGTTAGTTTTCCAAAGTTAATATTATTTTCTTTACGTACCTATGTACGAAATCATGGTCCAAGTTTAACATTTATTTAAACATTTGTATTTTGAAAACCGTAGTGAATTTTACAAAGCACGTTTTTGTTTGAATGCCTAACTTGTTCCAATACACACATGTTATTTTCGGTTTATTTTTTTAAAAAGTAGAAAAATGTTTGGAGTCTAACCAACAAGAATTTACGTCTAAAACTCATTTCACTTAGGACTACATGTCCCATTTGAATATGTTTTTTCATAAAAATCTTTTAAAACATATATTTCGGTTGGAATGGTGTTGAAATAGCGTCATGCCAAAAATGAGGTCAAAATAACTTGTACTTTGGATAAATAAAATGGTCAAATTAATTGCAAAATTGACGTTTCTTTTGTTTTTTTATGTGTAATTTTCTTATTAGTTTTGAACTAATATTTGGCATACATAACTTATATGACAATTACAAGTTACTGTAATTCTGGTAGAATTATTTGTACATGTGAAACTCATAAAAGTTCATCTCCTAGTTTAAATATATTAGTGGAATAATATGATAAAATAAAATAAAAAAATATATTTGGGCTTGGAAACATTTGAAACAATGTCATGCCAAATTTCATATCTAAAATCAATATAGTGTAGAAAATAAAAATATAAGAAATAAATGAAAAATGACATACACCCATGTTGACGTCATCGAAGCGATATTATCGGCTCCAATGATGTCAACACGGCCGATATTATAGGGTAGCTCTGTAATATCGTGCGCTATCGATGTCAGCAGTGCTCGATATTATAGGCTTCGCCTATAAATATCTCCCGTCCCCTTTCGGGACTTAGCCATTTTCACGCGCCTCGCCTCGAACCCTAGCCGCCGTCGCCGCGCCATGCCCCGTCGTCGTCGCGGTCGTGTCAGTCACCGTCGCCGCCGTGCTCGAGATCCACAAGCGCCGCCTCCTCCTCCGTGCTCGAGATCCACGAGCGCCGCCGCTCCTGCGTACGTCCTCGAGCTCGAGCGCCGCCACGCAGCCCGCCGTGGGCTCCACGGCCGGGCGCCGCCGCCTCGTCGTCCTCGCCGCCCTCCTCGTGGCCCTCCCTCGACGTCGGCTCCCTCCTCGCCGCCCTCCTCACGGCCCTCCCCGACGTCGGATCCTTCCTCGCCGCCCTCCTCGCGGCCCTCCCACGACGCCGGCTCCCTCCTCAACGACAATCCTCGCGACCTCCCCGACGCCGGCTCCCTCCTCGCCGGCCCTCCTCGTCGGCCGTCCCCGGTACGCCTCCCCCCCCCCTCCCCTTTCCCCTCCTCTTCCCCCTTCCCGACGGTGAGGCCTCGATCTCCTCGTCGGCCCTCCTTGGTACGCCCCTTCCCCCTCTCCCCCTCCCCCTCCCCGACGGTGAGGTCTCCTTCCTCACCGGCCCTGCTCCTCACCGGCCCCGCTCCTCGCCGGCCATGCTTCTCGCCAGCAGGCCCTTACTTGTTCCTTGGTATATTTTGCCTCGCTTGCCTTGTTAGGTTAAATGTGCATGATTGCTATGAATTGCTATATCGATGAGATGTGCAGTAGTTCCCGATTGTGGTCGATCGGATGAGATGAAATGTCCATATTCTTCTCTACTCTACTCGATGAAATATTCATATCTGTTGTGCTCTGATTTCTGAAATTGTACAATCGTAAATGATATATGATGAGGTTTCATATTTGTTGCATCTGGCTTGGGTCAGCTTCCATGTTACATAAGCATGGTGTTCCAATTTTTAGATGACACATCGTGCATAGATGGTGACAAGTGCTGATTTCAGTCTTGATTTTAGGATGATTTAAGTTACAAGAAAAATTCTCTTATAGTGTTCATTGCTGATGTTGTACTTAGTTTATCGACCATTTAGTGAACATTTTTAGTGCTGACAGTTTATCAAACATTTTATCGAACATCTCTTATGTTTTACAGACCTAGCTGATCTTTTTCTTGTTGTCTGTTTAGCCAATTCTGAAAATTGGCAATAGTTTGTCCATATCACGGAATTGTTTTGCTAAATTCAACTATTAGGGATGTAATTTCTTATATGGCCTTAGTTCATGTAGGACTTAATTATCATGGCCTTAGTTCATGTAGCTCTATTTGGATATTTCATATACAATTAAGTCGTGATTAGCTTGTGATAATAACTTCTAATGGAATTAGGGATGACGTGACTTCAGAGAAGAACATTAGACATCGATTTTTACCTTAAAATCTACACACAAATCAAACTTGAGATGATCTGTCTCACCCTGCTTAACCAATATCACTCAAGTGCTTAACCAATATGGTGACACCTAAGCCATCATCCGAAAAGACCATTATCGGAGAACTCCAAACTCCGAAATGAGGATAGGATGGGTTAGATTGCAGAGATAAATTAAAGAAAAAACTATGTTCATCGCAAATGATTGTCATCTGTTTAGCCAATTCTGAAAATTGGCAA
Source organism: Chloris gayana (assembly GCA_031894775.1). Taxonomy (NCBI): domain Eukaryota; kingdom Viridiplantae; phylum Streptophyta; class Magnoliopsida; order Poales; family Poaceae; genus Chloris; species Chloris gayana. The sequence goes on from JAUNZO010005195.1 coordinate 67,162, forward strand.
TAGTTTGTCTTATCCCTGTTTTTTTTTTTTTTTTGCTTTACCATCAATTCCTATGGCGTGATCCTTATCCTCTTTAGTCTAATTACAGTGTGCAATGGCTAGGATTATGATCAAACATGATAATTGTGCTTGATTCTGTATTCGATGTGAATAGGCTTGTTTTTCAGGATATGCTAAGTCAAACTTGCTAAATTTTGAACGGGTTTATAGGAATCCCTCACCTGTTGTGCTCTATGTCATCTCCTACTAGCCTATGTTTCATTATGCCATCTGTTATATGTTCTATGGTTGAAAATTATCTCTCTTATACTTCATAACACCTATATTCTTTCTCCTCTACTTGTTCCCTGGTTGCTCGTTGTATTTTTCTCTATCACTGAATTTTGCCCGGTTGCTCGCTATATTCGATCTGCTCATATGTGGATCAGTGATGCCACGTATGGTTAATTGCAGTCAGATGTTATTAGTTTTCACATATTATAGAACTTGTTCCCTGGTTGCCACATATGACTAGTTGCAGTCATGCCTGCTTACTTCTTCCCTAATTTAGTCACATATGACTGTTTTTTCCCTCGGTGATTTCTGTTGATCGATGATAGATGATTGATGATATATTGATGTAATCTAGGCAGTAAGAATATATATAACTACCTATGTTGCACCTATTCTTCCTCTATATTTTCATAAGCCCTCAATTTCCTCTGTTTTGTCCTCTCTTCCTCTCTTTCATGGCTAGACCACTTTTTAAAAATAAAAACTATTTTCTCTTCTCTACTCTCTTCTCTTTTTTACCCTTTCTTTCCTCTCTTTTCTCCTCTATTTCCTCTCTTTTCTCTCTTTTATCCTATCTTTACTCTCTCTCTATCTCTCTCCTTGGTCTAGTCGTGCTCGATGATGAAAGCGGGCAAAGTGAGATGAGTGTGGCAGCATGGACCGCATCCTCGGATGCTGGAAACAAGTTGCCATACGAGTCGATGAACTTAATGATAGCGTTGGATGGTCGTTGATTCGCCAACCCGCACCGAGAGCATCTTTCCGGCAGATGATGACTTTTAATAGGAGACGAGGTAGATGGGGTGAAGAATATAGAATGTGGGGTGTCTTTCATTAGGAAGGTTGGTACAATAATATGCGGTACCAACTCCTCGAGGTCGTATAAATGTCGGTATGTATTGCATAATGCGCACCTGCCTTTCTTATGAAAGCGTTCTACATTATATGTCCTTCATCTTCGTCTACCTACTCTACCAATAATTGATGGCTTTTTTAAATAGTGAGAGTCGTTAATTGACGGCCTTTTTAAACACTTGTAGCGATATTCTTACATGTTATCAACGTAAAGAAGCTTAACAATATTCATATCTATTTTTTTCTTCTAGCAAGCTTAACAATGGATCAACGCAAAGAAGCTGAACCAGTTCAGAGCCCTATGTCGGCGCATGAATCACCCGACGATTCCGATCACTCAATATCGTTTGAGGAACCTTCTCCTCTCGAGATTCCTTGCGGTAAAAGGCAACGGGGCGAGCAACCTGACCCTAATATAACCCAAACGATGACGTAGATGATGAGGTATCGCATCGTCAAATTCTTATTTCATGAACAATCATAGTTTAATCAAAACGTCCTCTAACTATATTTTCAATAGGTTGTTGAAACACGTCGTAGTGCTCGACGCTTATTTCTTGAAAATGCTCCTCCCACATCGTCGGAGGCCGTTGCTGCAGCAGCGTCCACTGCAGAAAGAAGGAACAAAGGACAAAGAAATACAAACAAGTTGCATACTCGCCGTTCAAGCTGTTATGGCAATAGACAAGGATGGGACTCCAGTTGAGTCTCAAGGCGTCAACGCGAACCGGCGCAATGATTGCGTTGTATTAGTCCGCACCGCAATCAACATTAAGTATGACAGCTGGCTTGATGTGCCAACCAGTGTAAAGGACACGTTGTGGGAGAACTTGAGTAGAACCTACATTTTTCCACCCGAAGTCTCCGAGCGGGCCAAAAATGCTACACTAAAAACCATGGGGAGCTGCCTAAGGACATTCAGGACAACCCTTAATACGATGTTTGTCCGGAAGGGTCTCACACCGTTCCGAAGTATGATTTTATCACGCCTAATGATTGGAACTCGTTCGTCGAGAAAGTCTCCTCCGACGATGCTAAAAAGAAGAGCGAGATTTTCCAAAGCTTGAGTAAAAAGAACAAGTTGCGTCCTAATCTGGGACCAGGAGAATACAAGGCTAAAGTGAAGAAATGGAGGAGTATGGAAGAACAACACCGACAAGCTGGAATCCCGGACCCGTTAGAAGGAGGCAGCGAACGAACCCGAAATTGGGTGCTTGGGCGTTCAAAGTCCACTCGCTGATAGGTAGCTGGTGCCGAAAAGCTCGGGGTTACCGAAGTCTTGCAAAAAGCAAAGCAAGTAGCCGCCCAACGAAGGAAGGTACTCTCAATCCACGGACAGATGAGTTGATCGCTGCCATCGGGACCGATGAATATTGGGGTCGTACAAGAGGGGTCTCTTCACTAGCAAGACCGAAAGAAGTGTCATCTGCTGCCACGAGTGAAGAATGTAGTAGGTGTGGGCCACGCGAGCAACAGGGAATCAATCATGAATGGTGGGTAAAAAACTTCTACGAATTCATGAAGAATAATCCTCAAGCTATCATCCAACCTATTGTGGTACCGGAATTTCAACTCAACATTGACAACCCAAGCTCGTATGCTCAGCCTCCAAGCGATTATGGCTCGCGCCTGATGCCACTAGGTACCCCGTGGATGACATCATGGAGAATACACCTTGTGAGCTGCACATGACGCTCGGCAAGAGAGAGAAGACCGTCAAGGTAGTAGAGGGCATTGCGATCCCTGGACGTACATTTAATGATGTACCAATTCCGCGGGAGTGTGCTAGAGTCCAAGTAATCAAGGTTCGGGACAATTATCTTGCTTGCGACCTTGATTGTCCGGAGGAGGATGATGGTATTGAGACACTTGAGGATGCGATTAATCATATCATCCTTTGGCTTCGACGCGAGATCGTCGTTCTTATAGTGCATTCTTCGCCTGCACCTCAGCCTCCTCCTACTCAAGAAGCACCGGTTGACCGTGAGATTTCTTTTGAGCTACTACCTTCACCAACGCATGAGGACCAAATCCCTCCGGAACTTGGCTTCGGCACGCCGCCTCGTCCGGATGCTCGGGATTGAGGCTACTCTCCTTCGAACAACATCGACTCGGATATTGGTATATTTTGAGTACATTACGCGCATCGGTCCCGCTCTCGTGTTAAAATTCACTTTTGCCATCCCGCGCAGGACCGGATACCCTTGATAGCTGTTACTTGGTCAAAAGAACACTTGATCTGATCTCGAGAGCCGCAAAACGCCACACACACACACACACACACACACACGTGTGGGGCGGCGGCCGGGAGGGGGATCCTTTTATATTTCGAGTGCGGTTAGGGTTTTGGGAGGTTTCAGCTGGGCTACTGTTGATCGCGGGCCTCTTTGTAGTCTGTCGCTATAAAGATTTGTAGCGGCGGTCTGTAATGTGCACTACTAGGATTCGACCCTGCAATAGCGGGCGTTTTGGGCCTGCAAAATCGAGCATTCCGGACGCTATTACGCACACGTCATGGCAGGGTCGGACCAACAATAGCGCCCATGACTGCTCGTAATTGTAGCAAACCCTGCAATATCGGGCAACGTGATGTCAGCTGACCGCTATTGCAGGGTAACCCAGCAATAGCGGGCGGATGACGTCATGCCGCCCGCTATTGAAGGGTCACCCTACAATAGCGGTCAGCTGACATCATGCTATCCAATATTGCTGTGTGAGCCTTCAATAACGGGCAGATGACATCACTATGCCCGATTTAGATGTGGTTTTGCCAATATCGTGCACGATGATGTCATCCGCCCGATATTGCTGGCCTAGACAACAATATCGGCTAGTGACATCATCGTGCCCGATGTTACTGGTATTTTCCGAACTGATATAATTATTGCTATTTATTTTATTTTCCAGGTTTACAAATTCAAATATTTTAACAGAACTGAAATTACATTCACACTATATATACGCAAGACCATAGAAATAATCATTAAAGCATTTATATATACATACGACATAGTTTTCATCCATTTTACAATATCCACATACATATACACCATGTTTCCAATACTATAACATACCACAATATTCGTCCATCAAAACACAACTAAATTACAACTTATCCGGCCACTTCGGCTCTAGTGACTTCAATCTTCGCTCCTCTATCTTGGTATTTTGCACAATTGTATCTTCGAGGCCCTTTTGGCCGCTGTAGCTATACAACTCTTTATGCATTGCAACATCAATTAGAGGATCAAAATACTTGCCTCTTTCACTACAGAACTCACGAATCATGAAGCGGAGGAGTTTAGCTGTAATGAGCTCGAGTGTGCTTTCTTCTATGTAGGATTCTATTTTTGGTTTTCATAGCGTTCCTGCCACAAATAAATTATAGAATTAATACATGTTTGTTAAGTAATATAAAACTAATATACTAATGCAAAAAAAAAAACACTAAATACTTACATCTTTCTATGGGGCCGGTTCTTCCGTAGGGAATGTTGTATATTCCCCTTTTCCGACGCTTATGTATTTGCACACATAGTGGCCACAGGTCACGGTCCCGGGACGCTGTTTGAACACTTTACAAAACAAGGAAATTGTTAAGTTAACGTACATATAGAGACATTAATTAATTGAATAAAAGAAATGACCATGATATGAGATAATAGTACCGGATAATACGTTTTGTATCCAAGGTTGGTCCGTTTGGGATGAGGGTCACCACCAAGCTCGAGATACTTTTTATAGGCACTAATATAAAAAAGCAAATGAGCAACTAGCATAATGCAATCTATAATAAATGATAGTTCATTCAACATCTAAAATTACCTATTCGAGGCTGTCCATGAAATCCTTGTACCTCTTAGGATCATAATCCAAAGAGTCAAACACCCAAACTCCCGCGAGTTTCGGATGTATCATGAAAGCAATCCAATGGTCACTATAAAATATGTCATTGTGTCATTATCTAAGTGAAATAATGATTTGCACAAGAAGTAGCAGGTTACGAAAACTTACTCAAAGTTATATGGAGTCATAATGCATCATCTCTCTCTCCATTTGTACATGCGTCTCCCAATGTAGGTTGCTATACATCTCCTTGCATCCTTAACTCGCTTGGACATGTACTTGTTGCCTTTTGGCCTTAGTCGACTTCTTTCCGACCAATAGGGGATGATTATCGGTAATCTTTGGAGATTCATCGCACTTTGGCTAATGGCGGTTGGGTTTAGATATCTTACTTCATTTGAGGCACTAGAGTGATGACACATTCTGAGCGATGAAAAAGGGTAGTCGGTTGAATTCATGTGGCATTCGCTTGGAAATATAATAAAGGTCGAAAACACTTACAGGCACCAGACGGTAACGAGGGTGGCATCCATGCATCGGAGACGGTACAGAGCATGGATCTCCTCAAAAGGCACATTTAAGTCAAAATATCCCTCTTGTCCAAAAACCTCTCCAGGAATCCTTGCCGCGATAACTTGGACACCCTTGCTACATGCATTTAAGTACCATGGATGAAAGTACTTAAATATCCATGGCTTCTTTTTCAATACATCTGCTGGTAGTAGTGGCATGCCATGCTTATAGGTAGGGAAGTCGTCTTGTGTGAGATCCCAACCTCCTCCCGGGACGCCGGGAGGCGAACGAGAACATGTGAGACCACTTCCTTTATGCCATGTTGCGATCGCATGCCAAGTTGTTAATATATCAGTAACTATATACATAGTCGTGAATTCATAAGTACTACAAAAGTGTATTTACTTATTTCCACGCTAGATAACTCCTTCCTCGGAGGCGGAGGTGAAACAGGCTCGATCAAAGGTTCACCGTTATTAGGCGGGGTGGACGAGCTACGAATCGCCCTAGCCCCTTTGTCACGAGGTATCACCGGAGCTAGAGTCGGAGATTGCCTAGGATGGAGGTCGCAAAGGTGGTCCTCCGAATCCTCCATTTCACTATTACAAAACTAAACTATAGCCACGGCACCCAAAATTATATAGCCACGACAAGGAAAATTGACCGTGGCCATAGTAGATGGAGGGCTACCGTGACTTCAACCGTGGCTCTAGCGCGGGGGGGTGTGTGCGGGCAGGACTTTATTACCACCTCGTGCGCTCAACGTCGCCCGCCCTAGTGTATAAACTAGGTCGCGCCGACTGTTCGAAGTTACTAAATAACTACCTCTATCCTTACTTTGGCTCTGTGGGCCACCCGATTATGGGTCGGCCAAAACCGGGCCTACCTCCACGGTAGGCTCGGTAGTAGTGGCCCTGTCCAGTGGCTTGGACCCAATGGTCCTACTTTTTGCATTTTTTAAATATAAGAATGTACAGGCATATTTTTATTAAAATATTTAATTAATAATGCTTAGTTCCATGGTTTACTTTTCTTTAAAATTTTAAAATAACAAGGTAGAGTATATTTGTTTTATTAAAATATTTAATTAATAAGTATTTAAATTATAAAAACAAATAAGAATACATAGACCAATTTTTTATAGTAGTTATCTAATAATGTCTGGGGCCTACTCATCACGTATTTTGATTTTTTAAAAAAATATGAAGCGAGGGCCAATTTTTATTAATTTTAAAAAACTAAGAAGGCACACGACATTAAAAAATATGAAGCGAGGGCATATTTTTATTAAAATATTTAATTAATAATGCTTAGTTCCATGGTTAATTAATAATTCTTGGCCTCACTAGTCACTTATTTGAAATTTTTTAAAAAATAAGGCAGTGGCATTTTTTAATTATAGTAGTTAATTAATAATGTTTGGGCTCGATTCAGTTGTTTTGAAATTTTACAAAACAAGAAGGTAGAGTATTTTTTTAGTAATGTAGTTATTTAATAATGCTTGGGTCCACTCATCACTTATTTTGAATTTGTTTAAAAATAAGAAGATAGAGGCAATTTTTTTGAATTTTTAAAACTAAGAAGGTAGAGGACATTTAAATCAATTGAACATTGTTTTTGAAAATCACAATAGTGATTTGGGCCTGGCTCGAATATGAGGCCCATTAGTAGTTCATCCACTAGTTCATTAAGGTTGTGTGTTTATTCTTTTTATTTCGATTTGAATTTTAAAACTTGTATATACTACTCGAGATATTGTCCAAATTCAGTGATTCTTGTTTCTAAATTTTTGTAAAGTTGGGGACTCTCACAAGTGGCCTTGGATCTCAAAGGGAGTGGAGAGGAGTGAGAGGATGAGCTTGAGTGAGATTAGAGAGTTCAAAAAGCACCATCCCTTTTGCTCACGAGATGAGGAAGGCCTTATAGCGGAGGTCCAAATAGAGTCGTTGCTAGGTCAAGGTCGGGCTTGACGGAACTTCCGTTCGTGACGGAACTTCCATCACCCCTTTAGAATTTGGTAGCAACTTGTCAAAGCACCATCCCTTTTGCTCACGAGATGAGGAAGGCCTTATAGCGGAGGTCCAAATAGAGTCGTTGCTAGGTCAAGGTCGGGCTTGACGGAACTTCCGTTCGTGACGGAACTTCCATCACCCCTTTAGAATTTGGTAGCAACTTGTCGGACGGAAATTCCGTCCGAGTTGGGACTTTCGTACTCAACTCTCTCGGAATTGACGGAACATCCGTTGGGAATGGAACTTTCGTCCCAAACTCTCTAGAATTGACGGAAGTTCTGTTCCTCCCGAAGCAACTTCCGTCCCGGATGGTAGAGCTAGGTTTGGTTGGCTTTTTGGACTTGGCTTTTCTTGGCAATTTGATTTCCAAGCTAATTTTACTTTCCTAGAGCACATTCATCCCTGCATGTAAGATCGTTGTGACACCCATGCCTTGCAAAGCAAGAGGGATAGTCGCACAGGTCCGTACCGGGAGACATTCGGCAAAGCGAACGTCCATTGCACATACATCAGCGATGCTCCATAATTTACATAAACATAATTAAGTACATCAGTAGCTTATTTTACATATGATGTTCAAGTTCATACAATACATAGAGTTGAGAGTTCAAATTACAATACATTAATTTACATGAGCGGAAGCGTTCGATAACTCGACGATATACAACTTATTTGGAAACCATATCAGCCCATAGGACATGGTCTCACTCTTGGTTCGCTGGTGACGGAACCCATTCCACCGTTCCAATCCCGGGGCTCCTCACCATGCCACACAAACTTCCCGCAGCAATCACGAGTAATCGGGCTGCTGGACTCTGAAAAACCTGTATATGCTAACCCCGAGTATAGCAAGGCTTATCCGTCAAAAATGGTTTTACAGCCGACTCTAATATGAGGGGGGGGGGCTTGCTGGAATGAGCCAAAAACAGCACTTGACTCAATCTAAAATCCATGTTTTAGCCATATTAAGAGGGTTGTGACATAAAAATAAATTTAGTGAGCACTACTAGCAAACACGGTTACAATACATGAATTTAGTACTTCAAAATAGCAAGTTCATCGTCATATTCCATGTCATTACTACGATGTAATCTGCTCGAGACAAGTGGTACTCATGACCGCGAGGGACGGCGATATATATCGATTTCATTCCTACAGGAGAAACCCAAATGCACGACATACGCATCATTTAAGAACACGTATGGCCACCTTTTATGAGATCACCATAGCTGTGAGCCGGATCCACCGTCCGAGTGTGTGTCCCCCTTGCAACCACAGTTCGTCGGGTCCAAGGATAAACCACACACCCTCCATCTACTCATAAACCCGTGCAACCACCGTGTCCGACACTTAGCACAAAGGGTGGAGTGACCATCCAACGCTATGACTCTCAAGTTACATCTGTTTACCAACTCCCATATGAAGGTATGCATTTGATAGACAACTCAATACTTGCTCTCGGAGTCACAACGAACGGTCCTCAACCGACACACACGGGGCTATGGTGAGCAAGGGCCAACCTTGTCACCGCATCCTACACATGCACTTCCTCGTATGGTCTCCAATTTAATCATGTCGACGGTAACCAATATTTTTGAACCCTAAACCGAGTGGTCTCCAAACCGCTCGGTGTTGCTACCGATGACTCCATTAAGCATAGCACACTAACCAAAAAGATTATACTTAACCAATGACCATAGGAATGAAGGATCATAATGCAACTAGGCTGCGGTCAACTCCTAACATAAGTGCGCAATACATAACATAGACATATGTGAATTTAAAATGAAAACTAAACAAATGTGATTATGCACCGGGGCTTGCCTTGGTTTTGCTCAAAGTTAGCACACTCAGTCACGTTCAGTTCAGCGGGCTGCTCCTCGCGATTCTCGTCTCCGGTAGGGGTTCCTATATGTATGCAATGGATGATGTGAGTATGGATGCAGATAAAGAAATTCAGTTCGTGGAACATTCTCAATAAAGAATTAAAATGGTAAGGTTTTCATTAAATAAACATGCTTATGTATGAGAAGATGATGCTTCCATGTGGATGATAAATATAATTACATATCAAGGGGACAAACTTCTAATTAAAAGAAACATAGACTAGGTAGCATAGAATTATGTGCCCTAACATAGGATTCATATAAAATAACCAATTATACTACCTTGCTTCCATGTATTGCATTCACTTATGATGAGATGATCATAGATAACAAAAACATGAATGGCCATAGATATGTATAAGGGAAAATTCCCTAGAGGCCATCAATTTTTTTTCGATTTCCTTAGTAGCCATCAAAAGTTTCTATTTTACCTAGTGTCCGTCAAAATTTTTTTGCTTTCCTGCCTGGCCACTTCCATCATCCCCATTAACATGTACTTGGGTCAGGCTGTCAGAATTTTCAGATAATTACCAAACTGCCCTTGCCTGTGTGGACTTACGAATGGGATTCATGACCTAACCCTACGGGAGAGCGGCGGCTCCATGCGGCAGGCGGGCGAGCGGGCAGCTCGCGCGCGTGCGAGGGAAGCAGGGCACGAAGCGCGAGCTGCTGCAGCTGGGCGCCCAGGCGGGAGAGCAGGCGGCTCGTGCTCGCGCAAGGGCAGAAGGGCGCGGAGCGCCCGACAGCAGCCGAAGGACTGCAGCTGGTCGCCCAGGCGGCTGCGCGCAGAGGCGAGCGGGGAGCAGCGGGCGGCGGCTGGGCGCGCGAGGGCAGCAGGGCGCGGAGGCGAGCGGGGTGCGGTGGGTGGCAACTGCACGCGTGAGGGCAATGAGTCGAGCGGGGAACAGCGGGCCAAGGCTGCGTGGCGAGTGGCTGGACGCAAGGCAAGGGTGTCGTCTTCCACTTCGTGCTGCTCGATATTGAGGATGGCAGGACCTTCTTGGCTTACTAAAGGGTAAGCAACCCAATCCGATTTTGTATGCAATTCGATAGGAGGTGATAAACCAACGAAGGTTTTCATTCCTTTGTTGCATTGAATTACAGGATGGATCCTACCTTTAGCTATTTATTGAAAATCAAACTTTTGGGCAATAGGAAAAAGGCTAGGGAAGACACTGGTTGTTTCAGTTTCACACTTCCACAAAGATTGTAGATGCGGACACAATGAATTGGAAGGATTTAATTGAATCAATTGCAGATGAGTTTCCACATAGATATAAGGAAGTGCCTTTTGTCCAATACTTTGATCATGCTTTACGAGCTATCCGAAGTAACCAACGACCAAGATCTTCTTGTTATGTTTGATAAACATGTGGAGGCCAAAGTTGTGCGTATGTTTGTTGCATACTATGATGCATCGGATGGAGATCCAGAACCTATCACCGATTGGCCTCCTTCATCACCCGAGAAAGGAGATGTTGGCTGTCATTATGTTGTGCAGGCTCAAACAGAAGAAATGTGCAGATTGAACAAGAGGACAATTATCTAGTAAACCCATTACTCGGAGAATGAACATGTGGGTATCGATGAGGAGGGTATGTATTTGGGTGAGGAACCTGCATATGCTTTAGTTGTGACTACTGTACCTAGGTCTGCATGTAAGGATGCTATTTATGCGTCCGCAAGTAAGAATGCTATTTCCGGATCGTCAAGTAAGGATGTTATTTCCGATTCCAAAGGTGAATCTGAAGTTTCTTCTGATTTTCATGATGTTGTTGTTGATTTTGAAGAAAAAGAGGATTTGGTAGGAAAGGATTCTGTGCTCGATCATGTGATAATCCCTGATTATGATAAAGAGGACTCGCCAATGAAAGTAGGAAGCATGTATTGTAATATGAAAGAGTTTAAGTTGGCTTTAGCTCAACATGCAATAAAACATGAGTTTGAGTATAACAGAGAAAAGAGTGAGCCGAGTAGATATAGAGCACATTGTGCAAGGAAACAAGAAGACAAATGTCAATGGAGATTATATGTTTCTACAATGGGTAATGGAGTTACTCGTCAAGGTAATCTTTGATTTTTTCCTCCTTTTCGGTTCATTGTGACTCACTAAATTGACCTTACCATGTTTTATTTGTAGGTGAAAAGGAATCCTGCTGCACATGATTGCACTAGTAGAAGAAGAACAAAAACATTGAAGAATGCATCTAAGTTTTGGGTATGTCGGAAGGTGAAGGATTGGCTTATCGAGGATGCAACTCTTGGAGGAAAAGAACTGCAGCGAAGGTTAAAAGACAATTACAAGGTCAAAGTGCATTACAAACGGGTCTACATGGGTAAGCAGCTAGCTCTAAATCAACTATATGGTGATTGGGATAACAGTTTTGATAACCTTTATAGGTTCAAGGCAGCAATTGAATGTTCATCTCCTGGTAGTATCTCCGTGATTGATCATCATACCATAAAAGATAAGATCAGATTTAGGAGACTATTCTTCGCCATGAAACCTTGCATAGATGGATTTATTACTGGTTGTAGACCGTACTTGGCGGTAGATAGCACCTTTCTAACAGGCAGATTTAAGGGTCAATTGGCTGTTGTTGTTGCTGTGGATGGACACAATTGGTTGTATCCAGTTGCTTTCGGTGTGGTGGATTCTGAAAGTAATGACAATTGGATCTGGTTTATGCAAAGGCTTAAGGAGGCTATAGGGTCACCGATTGGGTTAGCAATATGCACCGATGCTGGCCAATCGGTGATGGCAAGAGTGAAAGAAGTGTTCCCCAATGTAGAGCATAGGGAATGCATGTTCCATTTGGTTCAAAACTTCAAGAAAAGGTGGAACGGAAAGGTGTTTGATGGTCATCTTTGGGCTGTCGCTTATTCTTGGCATCCACACTTCTTTGGGAAGCATCGGGCTGCAATGGAGGCAGCAAAACCAACCGCAACGGATTACCTCCGCACCCACACTAGATTGTGGAGTAGGAGCCAGTTCTCACCTCATTGCAAGGTGGACTATGTTACTAACAATTTGACGGAGAGCTGTAACAGTTGGATAAAGCACTACAAGAGCTTGAACTTGGATGATTTTATGGACAAGATTAGACAACTTCTTATGATTAAGTGGGAGCAAAGACGGACTGTTAGCAAGAAGCTGCAAGGTCTCATTCTACCACATATAATTAAGAAGCTGAAGGAAAGGAGTAGGAACCTAGACTTGGAAGTAGTCAAGTGTTCAAATAAAGTTGGTGAAATTTCTGTAATGGGAGGCAGTGGATTCAGATTTGTGGTGAAGTTGCATGAAAGATCATGTTCTTGTAGAGAATGGCAAGTTTCAGGCATCCCTTGCATCCATGCTATAGCATTCATCACCTCACTTGATGATACACCTCTAGAGAACTATGTGGACTTGTTTTACTCTGTGGAAAAGTTTCAAGCAGCATATGCTCAATTAATACCTCCTCTCGATGACAAGTCCCAATGGCCTAAATCTAGTCATGGCCTTTTCATGTATCCACCACTTTTGAGGGCCACAGCTGGAAGGAGAAAGAATCAAAGGTATAAAATTTGCACCGAGAGCAATAATAGCACAACAAAGAGAAAGGGGCAGCACTAATGCCTTATTTGTCTAGGCTATGGGCATCACTGGCACAACTGCAAGGATGGAAATCCTGAGGACATTGCAGCCATGATAGATGTAAGGTACTGCATATACTTGTTTTGTTTTACTCAAATTTCATCCTACTAACATATATATTATTCTTGTAATTTCAGAGGACCACGAAAAAAGAGGAAGACTGATAAAGGATCAACTGAAAATAGCTTAGTTTCCTTTCACAATGAAGCACCAGCACCATCTATGCATTTCCCACCAAGGTTAACACTGTCAAACCTGCTATGAATATGTTGTTGTGAACTAGAGAGATTTTTTAACTACTAATGTTGTGAACTGAAAGTAATACATGTTGCAATTTATAGATGCAAATCTGGCGGTGGCTCCAATCAACCACAATCACTTTTCATTGATTATCCACTTTCGACTACTAGTGAATCACATCCTGCTGTTGACAAGTATACAAAGAAGAAAAAGGCAAAGGAGACTAAGGATTGAAATTAGAAACTTCAAAGTGGGAAGTAGATCAAAGGAAAGGTGAAGAAGGTGAACCCTGATGTTCCCCATGATAGTCCTGCAATGGGCACAAGGAGTAAAGAGTTTGAACATACAAGCCCGTCGATGGCCACTAGAAGTAAAAGAAGGCTTAGCTTATAATATGATTCTGTACTGTTGTTTTGTGCCATCTAAGTAGAAATTGTACGTATGACTCGTGATGCTTTTGGTGTACATATGCCTTATAGTGGCTTTTGGTGTACATATATATGCCTTATAGTGGCTTTTGGTGTACATATATATGTCTTATAGTGGCTTTTGGTGGCACAGACTTGACTGTAAACTTGATCTCAAGCCTAAGGTTATATGAAAACTTTGGTAAATTTATATGAAATTCTTGTTCTCTTGTCAAATATTATGGTGTTGAATAATCTTTAAAACTTCTATGGTATTTTCTCTTGTCTAATATTACGTGGATGAATACTCTTGTAAAAAATGCATCAAGGGTAAAATTGTCTTTTCCCCTAAAAGTTGACACCGTTACCTATAAAATGGCAAAAGGTGGCCACCAAGGAAAGAAAAAAAATTGATGGCCACTAGGTAAATTGAAAACGTTTGACGGCCACTAAGGAAACTGAAAATTTTTGATGGCCTCCAAGGAATTTTCCCTATGTACAAAGGCTATATGGAATTATGTGATCCATATCATATGACTTAGCAATTTCGAAGGAGTAAAGGTTATAACAAGTGAGTTTGTGCATGATTTCTGTAACAACACATAAAAGTAGCAATATTACTCATAATAAACATATATGCACCATTTATGGAATTGCATCCGATATTAAACATGGCCATATGATCATATATCATTTTATGATAATATGAACATAGCACCTCATAAACAGCAATTAAGCTATAAAACACTTCTTTATCATGATTCTTACGATGAAACATGACTTTTCTTATGATGAGCACCAAAAGAAAATAAGTATTAATTTTAAATATTTTTCTAAATAAAGCATTTAAGGCAATTTATATATCACATAAGCTAAGAATGCTAAATATAGCAAAAATATGTATGAATGCATGAAAATCAGGTACCAGGGGTCCCATATGTAATGAAAAGTGCATAGACCAAACTTGGTGAATTTTACATTTTTAGGGAATTGAATATGGCTTTTTCAAACATAACAAAGTTCTATTTCAATTTACAAAATACTTTGATTCATTGCACAGAAACATATGTGACAAAATTGTTTATTGTATAGTACACATCTCAAGCTTTCTAAAAAGTATTTATTTGTATTTTTCTGAATTTTCTAGCAATAGATTTGAATTTTCTAAAACCTACCGAAGTTAACTTTTATTTACGTAAATGCCATTAGGTTTAAACAAGGCCGCTACAAGTACTCTCGCGTGCGCGTGGCGGAGGGCTCGCCGGAGCGGGGCGGCGGGCTCGCCGGAGCGGGGAAAACCTGGTGCTCAAGCTCTGGTTTTCGTCGCCTAGGTCTAATTATTCACGGGGAACACGATGGTGGTGATCGTGAGTCGGTGCCGGCAGTCCGAGGACTGCGCTCGACGGCGGTGGCGGCAGGGCAATTGTTCGGCGCCGTGGCTCATGCAGCTCGGTGCACTAAATCAAAGCGCGTGAGTTGCAGGAGCACCACCCGAGCTTGCTATGGGTTGGCGTGGGCTTGGTTGGCGTTGAGGTGGTCGGGAAGGGGTTGGCGTCGTTGCGGTGGCGCAAGTCGGA
This sequence comes from Chloris gayana, assembly GCA_031894775.1. Taxonomy (NCBI): domain Eukaryota; kingdom Viridiplantae; phylum Streptophyta; class Magnoliopsida; order Poales; family Poaceae; genus Chloris; species Chloris gayana. The sequence continues at coordinate 82,408 of JAUNZO010005195.1, forward strand.
TGGGAGCCGGGAGCAAGAAGGAAGATCATTAGGGCTCTTGAGCATGCTCCTGAAGAAAAGATTGAGCATAAGCTCACCTTAAATGGAGGAATCGGCTGCGGCGCCCAAAGAGGTTGGAAGAGGGAATTTTTTCCGATTCAGCCAATGCACCGGGAGGCAAGGGTGTAGGTGGCTCGAGGAGGTTCCGTAGATCGACTAGGAGTCGCGCGAATGTAGGAGTGTACCTGGAGAATTGAGAGGCGGTGATGGCACAGGGGAACTTGAGCTCGGGTCATGGCGGAAGGGGAAGAGATCCACAATGACGATCGACAAAGGAGGTTTCTGCGTTGACTACATGCAATCTCTTATGCTCGACGCGTGGGGAGGCGTGTAGGAGTGCGAGGACTGCGGCCTGCCAAACCGGAATGGGCGCCGGCAACGAGGTGACGCCGGCCGGTGGCCCCGGCCACTGTTCCACCCGTGTTCAAGCTAAGGTTCCCATTATTTACTAATTTGCCAATGCCCACCCTCTTCTGAAATATCTCCATAGCCACAGTTCTGTTCCGATTTTTATATGCTAATTTTTGGGCATACTCAGCACATCGTGCTGAGCAACTTTTGTTATTAGGAAAAGTTGAGATTTTGCTTCTAAAAATTCTTAAAAATTCAGGGATGAAATCTATTTTTCTGGCTTCATGGATTTATTCTAGGTATTTGTGCCATGAGAAAAATTCAGCAAAAATGTTCCAAAATAATGTTTTGATATGCTCTGCAAGGATCTGCTAAAAGATTGGTATACTTTCATGGAAGATCATTGAGTCTTGGAAAGGTTATGTTTAACCTAATTTTTGAATTTAAATTCCCAAAACCCTAGCTCCAATATTTCATGTGCTTACTCACTTAATTAGGGTTTTAATCATGCAATTAAGGTAGTGGCTCTATTCACATGTTACTTTGTGACATGGGATATTTCACCCCTCTTGATAGTTTAGCATACCTATACTCAAAAAGTCATAAATCTATTCTTTTAGCTCTTGCATTTGAGTACTTGCGTCATCTTTTGTATGAGGGGTACACTATCTCACAATGTGGGTAAAACACTTTTGATATCCTGCACATTCACTTAAGATCACATTAGAAGTTTTAATTGTTTGTCATTAATCACCAAAACCCACTAGGGGGCCTAGTTGCATCTTCGGGCATTCCTGGTAATTCCTCATGAAATACATCCGGGTAGTCCTTTACTATGGGTATCGACTCTAAGGTGGGGGTGTCCATATGGCATAGCATATTTCCTACTCCCGGTCTGCGAGGTTTGCATATTACTAGTATTCCTTGGTGGTTGATAGCTATCATCGTGCGGTCTTCACATGATATGTTTCCTTTTTGCTTGGCTAACTACTTCATTCCAAGTATCACATCCACTCCTTGAGTTTCTAACACTACTAAATCTGATCTAAAGGATACCCCACTTAAAATTATTTCTACCCCTAAACAACCATATCTATATTTTATTGTGGCTCCCGAGGATTGGGTTAACAGAGGTATTTTAAGTGCAACTTTGGGTATATGATGTTTAAGAACAAACTTCAAAGAAATGAATAAATGTAAAGCTCCGAATCAAACAGAATCTGTTGCAATGGTACTCACCGAGTACAACATCTAGCGCATCTTCAGCTTGCTGAACAACAATGTTGTTCACCTTTCCACAACCGTAGCTCTAGGCGGGCGTGGCTGTCCGGTGCTTGGGGAGCACTACGGGCTACGGAGCCTATAGGTTTGGCTACCGAGTTGACTGCGGCCTTGATTCTCATGTTCTTGTAAGGGCGCATGGCAATCCTGTGGGTGAATTCACCACAGTGGTAACAACCTTTGTTTGCATTGTTTTGGGTCTAGTTGACAGTAGTGTTGCTCCTCCGAGTAGGGGCATAGCTCGCCTTGGGGCCTAACGGGGTGCTCGGTGGTTGATCGGTACCACCGGTGCGATCATCGCATCACCTGGATAAGGCGGGAACCTCCGGGTATTCCCGGGGTGTTGTCTCTAAGCTCTTTCCTGACGCTCCTGAAACTTTCACTTGCGGTCATTGTTCTCCATGTTGATGGATTCTTCCATCAATATGCAACGGTTCATCGAGTGTTGAAGTCCGGGTATATGTTCCCTGTGGCGTGGTTCCTGATGGGTCCATGCAGGCCTTTCTTGAAGTGTACCTACGGGTCCATGCAGGCCTTTCTTGAAGTGTACCTACTTCTTCTTGTCGTCTCTTATGTCTCCTAGGGCATAGCGGGCTAGCTGGGTGAACTTCTTGGCATACTTGTTTATAGTCATAGAACCCCGGTGCAGCTTCTTGAATTCCTCATTCTTCATGTCCATGATCCCTCCAGAAATGTGGTATTCCCTAAAGACTTTCTGAAATTCCTTCTAACCGACTGCAGTGACATCCCGTACAGCATCACTCGTAGTTGTCCCACCATTCTGCAGTGGGTCTAACCGGTTGGTGTGTAGCTAAGGCTACCTTCTCTTGGTCACTTGCACCAACTATCCTCGGCTTCTTGTGATTTCCCCGAGCCAATCATCAGCTGTCGGTGGGTCTTCTAGGTTTCCTTCATAGGTGGGTGGCTTGAGTCACATGAATTCAGCCATCTTGAAGGGAGCATGTCCATGGTTAGCTGTGTGCATCATCTGAAATTGGGTCTGCAGGAATTCTCCTACCGTGATCGGAGGTGGTGGCGGTGGTGTTTCCTGTTCATTCCTCCGGCTGCCAACTTCAACTCCATTCTCGGCATTGCTTGGCCATGTTGGGGTGAGGTGCTGATTACCTTTACAGAAGAGAAAGGAGGGGATTGGGTCTACGGCCTTAGTTTTAATTAGTGATTTGTACTTAGTCATACAACTTCACTCACTCAATCATGAGGGACATTGAGTTGGTAAGTTTGATTACTACTTACTAGTAGGTCCTTCAAAACCCTAGCCGCCATGGCGACTCGATGGCGATCTCCGATCCCGTAGTAGAATCAAACTCCGATCAACCGAAACGTCTACGGGGTGGACTCCGCCTGTAGGACGACTCCCCTTCCGACTCGGAAGGGCTGCCGGAAGACCGTGGCTATAAGTCGACGGAAGTTTTTGCTGGTTTCTTCACCTGTGGCCTGGTAGCATTGCGATCTCGACCTGGTGTGATCTTACTACAGCGGTGGGGGTGATCCGGGGCACCTGTTGAAGGTTCTTCCCACCCGAAGCCGCTGTCTAAGGTGCAACTAGGGCTGCGATCGGATGGACAACCGGGTGAACACGGATCTGTGTTTGGCGGTAGCAAAAGGAGCGGAGGAGCGGGTGGATCTGAAGGGGAAGGGTAAGATGCGTCCCGGGGACGACAGGATTGGCGAAGAACGGGAGCCTGCAAGGAAGTTTATGGGATCTGCTATACGAGCTCATAATACTCTATGGAGGAATACCGATCGGGGATCCCAGCTGGTCGGAGACATGATTCCACTAACCAATGAGCATGGAGACTCCAAGTTGAGGGACGAAAGTGCAGATGAATCTGTTGATGAGGGCGATGACATTATCGACATTGAGTTGCCTCGATATCCGAGGCAGCGGCAAACTTGCTCAAGGATCGTTGGCTAGCGGTTGGGCTGTTCTACACAAGAAGACCCTATAATCCGAAGTACCTTTTTGAGGAGATGAGTGCTGCCCGGCGTCTAAAAGTGCCGGTTGCAGTACGGGACCTGGGACAGGATAGATTTCTGCTTGAGTTCGATAGGGCGGACTCGTTGAACTTTGCAACTAGTGGGGGGCCATGGCGTCACAATGGAGAAGCTTTCATTATTGTCCCCTATGATGGAGTGGGCTTGGCTGCAGAGGTGCCTATTACCTCCATAGCCTTGTGGGTTAGAGTGTATGATTTACCCGAGTTCATGATGAATGAGAGCTATGCCAAGTCCTTGGGTGGCAAATTGGGAGTGTTCATGGAATATGGGGGCATTGTGCGGAATTTTCTCCGTTTTCGAGTTGATTTTCCGCTATCGAGATCACTTAGAGAATCTTTCAAGCTCCGGATTGAAGGAAAAATCTCCACCTTACCCGTCAAGTATGAGAATGTTCCTTTTTTCTGTTTTGTCCGTGGTTTGATAGGCCATGCGAGAGAGCAAGCTGTGAAGATGAGGAAAAGAAGGCCCGTGGGGTCGGGTTTGGGAAGGAGCCGAGGGCATCACCGCTCAAGAGGAGACATAGCACACGCTTCACTATTCCTGCCTCAAAGTCTCATGTGGCTCGCAACCTCAACTTCAATGGGTCGCAACGAACACCACCAAGTCAGCGGGCAGCTCCTCAAAACCCTCTAATAATGGAGAGGAGGATGGCCGGAAGATGGGCAATGCGGTGGAAAATGCGGGCAGCGTTTATGAGACAGGGAGGGATCCAAATGACGATGAGCAGGCAGTCAAGATACCACCCGAGATTAGTAACGCCCTTGAGGAAGGTGTACTAGACCTGAAAATGGATGATTCCAAAGCTGTGGTAAAGTCGACAATCCCAACTATTACGAGCACCGATAGTCGCCAATATCGCGTTTCTTATAGTGGGGACTACCACCTGTCTGGATCCTCTAATTCAGTCAACGATCCGGCGAGGGACAAGATGCGCCACACAAACAAGCTATATTTGAGGAAGGGAGGGAACCAAGAAGGCAACTCTGCTGAGAAAAGCCAAGCCTTGCTAGTGGCACAAGGAGGGCGCATCATTGAGAAGAACAAGAAGATAAAGCAGAAACAAAAGATCGGAGCGGGGCTACCTGCGGACCAGCTCGGTAAGCGGATGAGAGTTTTAGTGGCAAAACCAAAGACAGAAATAGAGCAGCAGTTGGAGGAGTCGCCTGCCAAAAAGTTGAAGGCCTCGACAACAACTTCTGCCGAACACCCGACGGGACCTCGCGATGAGGCCCGTCAGGAGCAATGAATATCTTATGCTGGAACTGCCGAGGGTTGGGGCTCCCTCGGACAGTTCAAGAGCTAACCGCTCTTGCGAGAGCGAAAAGCCCAAGCATGGTTTTCCCGTCCGAAACTCGGCGATCGGGTAAAAGAGCGGAACAGCTGCGTTGGAGGCTAGGACTGAAGAACTGTGCATCTGTGGATAGTGTTGGCCATGGAGGTGGTCTCGTCTTATTCCGGCACGAGCGGCTTGAAGTAGAGGTCATTGAAAAGAACCAGCGGTTTATAGATGTTTATGTAAGAGAGAATAGTGATGATGGCTTTTTCAGAATCACCTTCGTCTATGGTGAACCACGTACTGCGGATAGGCCAAGGATGTGGGATCATATGCGTAGGCTATGTGGCGTATCGGATGCTCCCTGGCTTGTTATGGGAGATTTCAATGAAGTGCTGTGGGGTTTCGAGCATTTTTCATCCTGCCCAAGACCGGAACGACAGATGGCGAACTTCAGAGATGTGCTGGCAGAATGTGACCTCACGGACATTGGTTTCTCGGGGCTACCATACACATATGACAATGGGAGGGCAGCAAATGCGAATGTTAAGGTCAGACTTGATAGAGCAGTCGCAAACACCCGATGGCGCGATCTATTTGGTGAAGCAGTGCTCTACCACCTAGTCTCACCTAGAAGCGACCATGTTTCTGGAAATTAGGAAAGAAAATTGGGAAAGACATAAGACTCGTATTTTCAGATATGAGATCATGTGGGAACGTATGGAAACGCTTGCCACGGAGATCAAAGAAGCATGGTGCTCGTCAGCGAACAGAGAATGCCTGGGCGGAATCATGGCTGCCTTGAGTAGAGTACAGCGAGCCTTACGTGCTTGGAGCAAGAAACATTTTGGTTCAGTCACCTCTGAACTTGAATCCCTACGAGCACAACTGGAAGAGGTGAAATTAGACCTGAATCACACGCGAGCTGATGAAAGAGCCATAACGAGACGGGATGGATGAGCTGCTATACCGTGAGGAGATGATGTGGTTACAGCGCTCACGACCGACTTGGCTTAAGGAAGGTGACCGGAACACAAGTTATTTCCACCGGCAGGCAGTTTGGAGGGCCCGGAAAAATAAAGTTCGCAAGCTTAAGCGGGATGATGGCACGTGGTGTGATGACCCGGATGAAATTAAGCAATTAACAACAAATTATTTCAAGACCTTGTTCACAGCCCAGCACTGGGGTGGATGGTACAGAACTACTAAACCTGGTACATGCGAAAGTCAAAGAGGATATGAACGATGATCCGTGCAGATCGTTTTCCGAGCAGGAGATTGCTGACGCTTTATTTCAGATGGGTCCTCTAAAAGCACCAGGACCTGATGGGTTACCGGCCCGATTTTTCCAACGGCATTGGTCTATTGTCAAGGAGGATATTGTGGCGGCTGTACAAAGCTTTTTCAAAACTGGTGTTCTCCCTCAAGGTATAAATGACACGGCTATAGTTCTCATCCCCAAGGGTCCGAACCCAGAACAACTAAAAGATTTCAGGCCAATAAGCTTGTGTAATGTGGTCTATAAACTTATCTCGAAATGTTTGGTCAATAGGCTAAGGCCATGGTTGGATTCTCTTGTATCTCAGGAACAAAGCGCCTTTGTTCCGGGACGACGTATCACGAGATAATGCTTTGATTGCTTTTGAGTGTATTCATGCTATCCGAGTGGAGGTGGCGATCGACGGGAGTTCGGCGCATATAAGTTGGACCTCGCCAAGGCGTATGACAGGGTGGATTGGGGTTTTCTCAAAGCTTTAATGGAGAAGCTGGGCTTTCATCATCGGTGGGTACAGTGGATTATGACTTGTGTTACTACCGTGCGCTACACTCGTTCGCTTCAACGGGACGCCGTTGTGTCCTTTCACCCCTACACGTGGTCTTCGTCAAGGTGATCCCTTATCGCCGTACTTATTCTTGTTGGTTGCTGATGGCCTCTCTACTCTTATTAAACACCAGGAACAACTAGGAAATATACACGGTCTGCGAGTTTGCCGGAGAGCACCAAGTGTTACACACCTCCTATTTGCTGACGATAGCTTATTGTTTTTTCGAGCAAACGCAGAGCAGGCAATGGCAGTGAAGCAGCTGATCTCCACTTTTGAACGGTGCACGGGGCAACTTCTCAGCCCGGCCAAGTGTGCCATGCTGGTAAATGAAAACAGAGATGCCGGAATTATCCATCAAGTTCGCCATATACTGCAGTTACAGCGAGTGGATTTCGAGGCGAAATATCCGGGCCTGCCTACCCCGAATGGGAGGGTCGGAAGAGGTACTTTCCAGCCTTTGGAGGAACGATTTGTGAAGAGAATGACATCGTGGAAGGAACGAGAACTGTCGACGGCCGCAAAGGAAACACTCATCAAGGCTGTAGCTCAAGCACTCCCCACATATGTTATGAGTGTGTTTAAACTACCTCCGACCTTGTGCGATGACCTAATGAAGGAGATTCGGAAGTTCTGGTGGGGGACAAATAAAGGCAGACGCAAAGTACATTGGGTGCCATGGCAAACCATGCTGCTGCCAAAAAGTCATGGCGGAATGGGTTTCAAGGACTTCCGTCTATTCAATCAGGCTCTCCTAGCGAATCAAGCGTGGCGCTTACTGCACAAACTGGACAGCCTCCGTGCGAGGGTGCTCAAGGCTAAATACTACCCCCAGGGCAATCTGCTAGACACGGTGTTTGCGGGCGATGCGTCCCCAACATGGCATGCTATTGAACATGGACTAAAGTTGCTAAAGCATGGGATCATACGAAGGATTGGAGATGGCGCTGCTACACAAATCTGGAGAGATAATTGGTTACCGAGAAGGTTTGCTACGAAACCGGCCGATCCAACACGATTGTGTCGTCTCCGCAAAGTATGCCACTTAATCAACCACACTTCTAGATGTTGGGACGAGGCGGTGGTCAGGAGATTTTTCCATCCGTGGGATGCGGCAGAGATCCTGCAACTCAAACTCTCGATGACAATTACACCGGATACGGTGGCCTGGCATCATGAAAAATCCGGGATTTTCTCAGTCCGCAGTGCCTACAGGTTAGCAATGGCTATGGAACACCAATTGGGCTCTGTGGGAAGCAGTACCTCGAATGATGGAGCAAGGGTAATATGGAAGAAAGTGTGGAAAATGAAAGTGCCACCGAAGGTACGGGTATTCTGCTGGAAAATTATACAGAACGGGCTACCAACTAGGGGAAATCGGTGCTTCCGCCACCTGGACCAGCTGAGCACTTGCGAGATCTGTGGTATGGAAGCAGAAGACGCATGGCACGCAGTTGTGCGATGCCCTCATGCAATTGGACTGAGGCATGCAATGGGAGATATTTGGGAGCTGCCACCGAGAGGAGGCTATGGTTCGCAACGGACCAGATTGGCTGCTATTAATGTTTGATCAGTTCACCATGGAAGTCATGTCGAATCTTCTTATGGTCCTTTGGAGAGCTTGGCACGTGAGGAACAGCCTTACACAAGCTGGTAAGTGGATACCCATTGAGTCGTCAGTCATGTTTCTTAGCAACTATATGAATAGTCTGCGGGCCTGCCAAGATTCGTGCAGCGCAAACACTCATGGGAGAGGGAAGCAAGTACGGACGGTCAGGCCTTGGGTGCCTCCGGATGCTGGCAGGCTGAGGATCGACGTCGATGGGGCTTTCTGCCCTAGCACCGGGAGAGCAGGACTTGGGGTCATCATTCGGAACCATGAAGGTCAGCCAATGCTAACTGCATGGAGAGTCCTTTTTAACTGCAGGGATGCGGAGGAAGCTGAAGCACTAGCATGTCCGGATGGAATACGTCTAGCAAGCCGATGGCCGGATCGGGGAGTGGAACCGGCTACGGACTGCGCTTCGTCTTCAGTAAAATCAGGGCCTCGGAGACGGATTGATCTACTCTAGCAGCGCTCATCGCAGACATACGTCGGGAGAGCCGACAGGTCCTCTCGTTCTCGGTGATGAAGATAGGGAGAGAGCAGAATAAAATTGCGCATGTTCTAGCGCAGCGGGCTAGCCGCTTATCACGAGTTGTGTTTCTTTTTCTTCTGTTCCAGAATGTATCCAGGATATGGTCCTCGAGGACCGAGTAGGGTGCCAAGCTTGTACTGCAAATTCTTGAATTAATAAAGATCCTGGTTCGCAAAAAAAAAAAAAATACAACTTGACTCAATCAAACATCCAATTAAGAAGCAAACACACAAGCATCATGCATTTCTTATATTAGACAACGATTGACATACATGATAGAAAATACATGACACAAGATACATCGTACATTATCCATGGTACATACTCATGACTCATGATACAACACATGATACATGGTATATAAAACATGATATATGATATACGTACTTGGCACATAGGATGCTATCATATGACTCATGGTACCCATGCCTAGTACTAAGTTTAAATAGCCTCTGGGAGTCCGAGGTCTACTCATCGTTGACCATGATAGGGTCCTTCCAAGGCTTCTCACCCATTGTCTTCTATAGCATCTTGAGCAAGGTCGAGATCTGGTCGTTCTTCCTCTTGAGATCTGCCTTCAGGCTGAGTATCTTGTTCTTTAACTTGCTAATCTTGGTGTCCTTTTCCTCACTCTGCTCAGCGAGTTCCTATATCTGGTCGAACAGGTCATCGCTTGCGTCAATAGCATTGTGGGCAGCCTCTCTCTCCTCCGAGACGGTGTGGAGGAGCCCTTCTGTGAGCTTGTCTAGTGCAACAAGGTACTGAGCAGTAACAGCCAGTGTGGGGTACGTCACCACACGGGTAGGTGTAGGTCTGTCAAGGGAGCTGATGTGGTGCTACCAAATAGGGATGTCTCACATGCCCACTGAAACCGTATATAAGTGTTCCCCATGGCATGGATGCCCTCAGAGCAGTAGCCTAATAGCAAGTCTCGCGCTACTAGCTGGACGGTGTCTGCAAAAGTACTCCCAACCTGAGTCGCGGTGACGTATACAGGATCATTCGGAGTCCCATAAACGTTCGGAGAACGCTCCTCTACCGTGCATCTAACAACTCCATTTTCAGTTACTGTCTACAAGCGATACTGTGGCTCCATGAATACTCCGAGCATGTGCAGCACTCGGCGTAGGATCATGGAAAATCTGTCCACGGCGATGACAAAGGTGTAGTTCCATTCAGGCTCGTCTTCCATCTACATGACAGACATTTTCGTAGGAGTGAGAAATTTAGGTAAGAAGAATTTCAAATTTTATTACCGGAGTAATATGAGGGAAGATGTATACAATTATAGGGAGAGATATATAAATAGTGTAGTGTATCATACGTCCTAAGTCCTTAATCGTGTCCTATCGGTCAAGTATAGGCTCCGATAGCATTTGTGACGCCCCACTCTAGGGGACACACGGTGTATATGTACCAATCCCTGGATCAATAGTTGGCGGACACATGGATGATACAAGTCCGATACAGCAACCTTTATTAATTCCTCCAAGGGAAATAGGTAGGGGATACATTGTCCGGATTACAATCAAAGAGGTGGATAGACCAGCTTCACATAAAAGAAAACACACTGAAAAGCTTCATAAACTCCACGGGCAACATCGAGCGAAGGACGCGACATACTCCTCGTCTTCATAATAATCTCCATCTCCTCTTGAATAATTAAGCAACGGGTGAGTACATAAGATATTCAACAAGCTCTACCACTAGCAATGGATAATAATATATATGCATTTGGATGTGGTCAAGGAATGGCTAAGGTTTTTCGGAAACCGGGGATGCAATGGGCTTAGTAGAGACGAAGGAATTCATGAAGGGGATTCAAGCGGGAGCGGGGGTGGGGGACGGGCGCCGTCGCGGTGGGCGTGCGACGCGTGTCGTGTGCGTCCGCATCGCGACGGGACGAAGTGGAGTGGGGCCAGGGTTGTGGGCCGGGCCGGGCCGAGGAGGGAGATTAGGTCCGGGAAAGGCCCCGGAGGGTTTATTTCCTTTTTCTTTTTCTATTCTTCCTTCCTTTTACTCCATAAATCAAAGTAAAATCATGTAAAATCCAATAAATTCAAATAAATCAAAATGAAGCAAAACAAAAAAAGCAAGGAAAAAAAAGAAAATCAATCAGGTTTTCAAGCTTTAGTATTTTATTTTAAAATTCTATGTGAAATTTAGCTATAGATTTAAATTAAGTTTTAAATCCTATTTATTTTTCAGTAATATTTTTCTTGAATAAAATAAAATGATTTATTAGATTTATTTTTTTAATGGCTGAAAATTGAGATGTTACATAGAGCGTTGGCCGACAACAGTTGCTTGGACGGCGTGACACCATACTAAATGGAGGTGGGAGAGGAAGGTGATGGGGTGACCTGGGCAACGGCTAGTAGGCTTGGCCCATTGGGTGGTGTGGTGCTTGCTCGGCTTCAGCCTGGCATGCTTTTGTGCTAGCCGCAATGATGGGTTGGGCAGGCCGAGAGGAGAAGAAAAAGAAATTGGGCCGCTGGAGAAACAAAGAAAAGAGAAGCCCAAGGTAGGAATCAATTCTTTTATAGTGAAATAAAACCCTTTTAACTTGTATAAAGCAAGTAAAATGTAATTTAAAGAATATTTTATATAAATTTTCTAGGAACATGTTTAAATACAAAATTCCCTTACTTAAATTAAATCGAAGTGAAATATTTAAAATATTAAGTAAATCCTTTTATAATCAATTCGGACAAAACTTTTTATGCAAAAAGAAAAGTTTTAAAATCATGCCAATTTTAAGATAAAGCAATTTACTTCTCGAATGAAAATCATAAGTCAAACTTTGAAAATTAAATGTTTCTCTTTGGAAAACCTCACATCTAAATATTGGAAATTTTGGGTGTTACAATAGGCTCGTGCTGACTTGTTCTTTTGTGCTGCCTTTGAGCACAAAAGTTTTGTGGAATAGTACCTGTTGTGTCCAATATGACACTTGGGTAACATTATCTTCATGATTTAAAATCATGGCATGATGAAATATAACTTCCATACATGGTTTTTGAGGCGTTGTGGCGTCGTCTGGCAACCAACCCCGTTTACAGCGCCTAGTCGTTGATTAGGTGACGCCCAGGTATTGTGGCGTAACTAAATCTGTGTGGCGTCCTGTGGCGACTGACCACCTTATCAACACCTAGGCGTTGATTAGGCAACGCCACATAAACCATGCCTCCATAAACAATGCGTCATTAATCGTTGCACATTGGAGATGCAGACTGCTCAAAGACTAACAACATAAGAGCAAGATCATGAAAAAAGTGAAGGCACATTTTGTTCTTTTGGAGGAGAAGATCAGGAGACCGTTTAGAATGAAAGAGAGAGTGATACTGAAGGTGCAGCCCCAGCAATTCCTGACTTCGTCTGAAGATGTGCTGATGGAAACCTAAAATCGAAGATTGAACATTCATTCATTTTTTTTTGGAAGAATGGACATATCGAATCAGCCTACAGAAGTTGCAGCGGCAGTACAGCTAGGCTGCTCCATCACCGAGTCAATATAAAAGTCGGTCAGCACAAACGGACCAGAACCTGAGTCTGAGTGCAACTAAGGAACTGCACCAAATATAACAGAGTCAAGATAACTGAAACTCGTTTTTACTAACTCGAAAAGGACCAAATTAAATCCGAAAACCTTTTATTACAGGGAATTGAAACAAAGAATAAATCATGTTCCGTTTTCAACTCTTTGTTTCCGCATCCAGCTGGGTCTTTGTTTCGCATCCAGCTCGGTCTTTGTTTCGCATCCTCTTTTTAGGCTTGAGAATCCTGCTCTCCCTCCCTATTTCTTTCCCTCTTCCGCCGCCACAATACGAGAAAAAGCTTTCTCGGCTTCTCGAAAGCCGCACAGGTTTGTTCTTGTCCCAGGAGCGTTTTATTGAGTTCCAATGTTTGGCTTCATTCATCAACTGGTCGAATCTTATTAGGTTTTCTTCTCTGTTGAGGTTGAGGCCACAAGATAATAGACGACAGGAGATGCGCAGCACTGAGTTGTGCCTCGCGCCGCCGCAGCAGGTCTTTGAGGCAGGGGAGACGGTCTTGGAATTGGAAGCTGTTCCTCAACTATCCGACCGTGCGTGTGAGTGTGATTGGTCGCGATTGCAGCAGGACTTGCTCATCAGCATATTCAGTCTGCTGGAGTCCCCGGATCTCGTTTATGCAGGTGCCGTGTGCTCGTCTTGGCATCTCTCCTTTGTGTCTGTCCTCCGGTTCCGGCTCTGCTCGGCAAACCAGAGCCCGTCCATTATCTACTCCTCTGACGACTTGGACAGTAACATAGCTACACTGCATAATATATCCACCGGCAAGGTATACCAGACTGCTGCCCTCCCAGAACCTCTATTCCGCAGCCGCTACATCATTGGTTCCTCCCACGGCTGGCTTGTCACCGCGGACGAGCGTTCCAGCCTTCACCTCCTCAACCCCTTAACCGGTGTTCAGTTCGCCCTCCCGGGGCCTGAAACCATCAAGGGTGTTACTCCGTCCTTCACCAGTGACGGACTGCTTTCTGGCTGCTACATCCATAATCCGGAAATCGATTCTAGGTCTGCCCTCCACAATGATCTTGATGAACCTGAGTTCTATCGACCTAAGAGGATCCGGCACTACCTTTATTCCAAGGTAGTTATGTCATCTGATCCGGGCAGTGCCACTGGTGATTGCATTGTTTTGCTTCAGCATCAGCCCTTGGACCACCTCTCTTTTGCAAAGATAGGGGACACTAAATGGACGTGGCTTGACTCACCGGGCTGCCGTTGGTACGACGATATCTTTTACGATGACAATGACAGCATGTTTTATGCTATCAATTGCTCTGGCAAGATCCATACCATTGATCTCAGTGGCCCATCTCCAGTGGTAAAGGTTATCCTCCAGCCTTTTTCAGACCTTTATTTCTACACCAGATACATTGTTCGGGCACCATGGGGTCACCTCCTTCGGGTTTCGAGACAATTTGGTGATCCTCCCCCATATTGCGTAGATTCGGATGGTGAAAATCAACCACATATCCTCGAGCAATACCGACAATCAAATGACCAACAATCAGGCTTTTTTGAAGGAGCCATAGTACTAGTTGAAGAAATTGATCTTCCAAATCAACAAGCTAGAGAAATAAGAAACCTGCGAGATTATGCAGTGTTCATTGGATTCAACAGCACATTCATGATCCATTCTGATGAGTTTCCAAATATAAGACCAAATTGTGTCTACGCTTCAGATAATTACATGGAAGCTATTTATACTAGTCCATTCTATGGACGGCAAATGGCTTGTTTCAGTTTAGAGGATGATAATCTAACAGAGATGTCATTTTCTGATTCATTACTTCAGTGGCCCCCTCCTGTGTGGTTTAGGCCTTACCTATCATGAAGGTAATAAATTCATATGTCACATGTATTAGAATTTCTATTGTGCAATTTTTTTGAACATTGTATACTACTCTCTCTCTCCCAAAAAAAATTGAGATAATCTTGTATCTAATGGTTAATAATGTGACTGTATGTATTGTTTTAATTCTAGTCATTAACTGTCACATTATTTGTTCATGGGACAAACACATATGGATGGAGTTATGAGTCTTATAGAGGTGGATCCTGTTTTCCCCACTCTTGGCACTATCATCTTGTCAAACTAGAGTTTGGTCAATTCATGATAATAAAGATAAAAAGTATCTAGTGGATAAACATTAAATATATGAATTGCCTGATGTTCTCTCACTTTTCTTTGGTTAAGGATTAGAAGAGTTATAACATACTTGTTTCATTCCTGTTTTCGTTACTATCGAGAAGTTGTTATACCCATGACATTGTCGTTGTGCAATTTGGCTTCTACCTTACTTTTTTTGAGCTGGAGCTCTTACTTGAAAAACTGTTTTTCTAGCATTGGTTATTGAGTTGTGTAATAAGTTATTTGCATACCAGACAAAAGTAAAAAAAAAAAGGGGCTACCATTTAAGATTTTAGTTCATTGTCCTCAAAACCCAACTTTTCAAAGGTTCAATTTCTCTAACCTTGTTTGTTTCAGGTTCCGAACAAAAGGTGAAACAAACAGGCCTTAGTCTAATAATATTGAATCTTGTGGAGACAAAAATTGTAACTGATTCATAATTTGATATTATCGTTGTTAATTGAACTTATTTTTGTGACTTTGAAGTTTGCATTCATTGTGTTATTTTGTTGTCAGTATTTTCATACATCCCCGAATTCCCTTTCGTGTGTGGGATAAGTACTGGTGTCCTTTATAGTAAAATATGTAGTTAGAGCTTGTAGCAAAAGAGCAATCTAGGTCTCATGTAACTTCAGTTATGACTTTATACATCCATGATAGCATTTTTCGTAATTAGCACTGCATAAATTTAATTGTGGATTTTTTTGTTGAATAATTTAATTGTGGATCCCTACAAATTCATGTTGTGTAATTTTTTTCCAGCTATTCTTTTGGCAAGTCCAGCCAATATTTTTTTTTGTTGAGGGCATCACCAAGGCCCTCAATAAAAGATGCGTAGCAGAGATACGTTTGTTGCGTTGGATTTGCGGGCATTGATGAAGGGATCGAGTGCAGAATGGTTCAGACATGTTCAACCGAGGCCTCCGGAGGCGTGTAGTAGGGTTCTAAAGCGAGATGATAATGTGAAGAGACCAAACCTCACTTGGGACGAGTCAGTTAAGAGGGACATGAAGGAGTGGAATATCTCTAAGGAACTAGCTATGGATAGGAGCGCTTGGAGACTAGCAATAGACGTGCCTGAACCGTGACCCTTTTTCTTGCTTCTTGCTTATCCTGAACTCTACCTTTTATCTTGTGTTCCTTTTGGATCTCTCCTTTTCATGTTTTCTACTATGGGTTTCATCTCTAGCCTACCCCAACTTTGCTTGGGATAAAAGGCTTTGTTGTTGTAGATATATATACAAGTTCATTATGACAAAAGTCAACAAAGGTAAAACAAATATAACAAGAGAATGAGCACAATTGCCATTAGTTTTCAACTCAAGAAAGCTATTTAAGGAATTTGCAATCGGCCAGCAGACGAGTTTGCATTGCTCCAAATTAGTCATGATTTTATGTCATTATGATTGGCTAAACCCAATAGCTGAAAATAATCTGAAAGCTAACTAAACCACTACAATGAAACAACTCTTCAAACAGCTATTGGATTCTGTCGAAGATAAATGATCTATCATAGGCCAGTGCATGTTTTGGCATTCATGCTTTGCTATGGCAAAACAATAATGAAAGCAGGTTCATCACAAAAATAAAAAAAGATCTACAAGGGTTAGCAACATACAAATAAGCTGGACACTGAATTTTACAGTAGTGGGAATTCAGCAAGTATGTTTAGCATAATGATATGATATAAATAAAAGAAGCTTCCTAACGATCATAGTGGCTGGATCTGTTCTCCCTCGGGGGAAAGATAGGGACGCGGTTTGCTGCTCCTCAATGGCGATCATAGTTGTGTTCGATTCATCCAAGTCGACTTTTTGTTGTGGATTTAGAGCTACAGATTTTTATGTTTTATTAGGTGTTGGTGTTTGCAGCAGAGATTAGCCACGGTTTCTTCACAACACATATTGTAGAACTCTATGGTTGTTGATTCATGGGACTTAATTTGCAGGTCCATTTATCACAGGCTCAAGTTCCCCTGATGTCCTCCATGTTTCGTGTTGGTGGCGAGCCGGGTGCATGCTCTTTTTCTTCTCTGCCGCACTTACATGCTTTCCCTACACTTGTGGCAGAGAAGAAGAAGAGCAAACGGATGGACACACTGTTATCTCGGTGCAAAAAAAGGAAGAAAAAGGAAAATGAAGCTCTTTTCGCCACAATATGAAATATTATTGTGCGGACCAATCTAGGAACTCACATTCAGATCCAGTAATATAAGATCTATGTGTTAGAGTAGACTGAGTTGGACTACCTTAATTAACTGTACCAGCAAATGGGCTTTGCGTCATCTAATTTCAGGATAATGTCTATGACTTACCAAGAAAGCGTGAGCAGCAGGTAATGCTAATGACATTGCTACTTGGTATTTCCATCTGAAAAAAGTACAATTTCTTTTTTGGGAGATCGTTCAGTAAAAACAAAAGTTCTTTCAGTTGATGGATCACATTTGGCTGATTGGTCCTTGGTGCTTCATGATGAAACTAGAGGAGAGCAGGGAGTTTCCTAGCCAGGTGTGGTTCATCTTTCCGGTGCTGCAAGGTGAATCCTTTGCTTTAGGTTGCCTGTTCATTCAACCAAACTGGTTTTTTTTACGTTGATTCTATGTACTGCAGTAACAAGTTTTATTTTGGTGTTTTGTATAAAAAATAAGTACAATTTTATTACGGAAATTATTTCACCTCCCGGGTGGACACGCGCCTTGGTTACAGCGTGAACTGTTCCGTCAATCACCAAGCCCAACTACCACCTCCCACGTGGATGGGCCCCATCACATCCAAAACAGAACCGATCCCTCTCCGGTATCTCCCTCTCCCCACCGGGTGCAAACAGAAAAAAAAAAAACAATGGAGAACAGCCATAGCGATGCAGAGTCAACCTATCGTTAGCAATGCTATGCTTAGATTTAGGAACCCATGATAGGGCTGGAAACCACCTTTATTCATGTTACACTTGAATGTGATAAATTGATAAAAGTTGAGAACCTCCCATTATGACTCCGCGAACAAGTTTGAGTTGTGTACTCTGTGCGTACCTTTCTTATGGAGATTGGTAAACCTATGTGGCTTGTGAGTTATGAAGTGGGCCGGATACCTTATCGACCCGAGAGGTGATGTGCATGGCACGGTGGTTGTACGGGTTTGAGGACCGTTGGAGAGTACACGGGTTAAACCTTGGGCACGTTGTTGAACGATGTCGCGAGGGAACGTGTACTCGGGGTTGGTAGCCCCGCGCCTAACTTTATGATGAACTCGCGAACGGTGTCCATATGTGTTCTTAAATGATGCGTATGTCGTGTGCTTGGGTTTTTCCTGCAAGATAAAAAACGATAATTATCGTCGTTCCTCTCGGTTAATGAGTGTTGGGGGAGATCACCTCCTTACCCCAATGGATCAATCCGGAGGAAAGAAGCCCAAGATGAGAGGAGAAGGAGGCGCCTAGCTCACCTTGAGGCCTAAGAAGAGCACTTGGAGGGGAGCATTTGGCACAATCGGGGCCCAACAAGGTCATGAAGGAGGAATCCAGCTCACTTAGTAGTCATGTGACATGGGTGTAATTGTCTACAATACCCTTGACTCGGTAGAATAGGGTATGGGCACAAGTGTAATTTGGAGGGTTGATGGTGACTATTAGTTTTGAGAGAGTATGTGTCTATAAAAACTCTCTCAACCCATCACATCAACCGATGGGATTCCCCTCCTGTAATACCACCGTACACTACCGAAAACGAGAGATGACGCCGTGTGCCTTCGTGTTCGTCGTGTGCTAAGCGTCGGGCACACGGCGAAGAGAGCCTTTTCCGTGTGCCCCAACCATTACCGCATGGTAGGAAGCGAGCACACGGCATATCTATCTTTGCCGTGTGCCGAAGAGAAACACACGGCAAGGACAACACTTTGCCGTGTGCAAACGCGCCAGAGCACACGGCAAAGAAGGTAATGCCTCGTTTCTTCTAACGACCGTTAACATATCCACCGTGTGCCGTGTGCTACCGCAAAGGCATACGGTAGCTTGCCGTCTTTGTCGTGTGCCACGGGCCCGGCACACGACAATTAATATTTTCTTTTTTTATTTTCACCTCTTCAATTTTTTCCTACTTCATTACAAGCAATGGTAACGTATGTATCAATTTGGATCATTTTTCACCATTTTTTCTAAATTTACCTAATTTGTTTCTTGTAAGACTTTTTTGGAATAATGGTAATTTGAACTACAAGTACATAAAATAATAGACAAAAGTCAGTCAAAAATGATATTCATGATATTTATGCTAGCGTAAGACAATATGGAACTGTTAGAATGAAATTTTTAATATCGTATGTAAAGATCATTACCACGACCGTCGGGTGAAATAGAATTTAAATTTTCCAAAATTCATACGATGTCCGAAATTCATAAAATTTGTTGGAACATCATTTTATCATGTACCAAGCATGTGATAAATAACCGAGCTCTTTTTCTTCATTTTATCATGTACGATGTTTATAACTAAAAGGATTCCCACTAAAGTTCCTTGTAGATTAAGAAGGATAAGGTAAGTTCATATATCAAGAGACACATTCGAATTGCGAGTTCAGTTTAAAACATTTTTATATAAAGAATAGACATGGCAAAATGCTTCACATTGATATTTAGATATTTTTCGGCAATGGTTTTACAATTGTAATGCATTAACATGTAATTATAGTATTTTAACTTTTATAAATTGAATTTCAATTATAATTACATGAAATAATAGATTTTTGTGAGTCCTAAATTAATATTCATTTGATTAGGGTCTTATATGGGTTTTAAAATAAAATTCAAATTATATTTTGAAGATATAACATAATGTGAAGTTCTGATTTGCCGTGTGTTTTGTCGATGACACACGGCAAATCGAACCTTTGCCGTGTGTTTTGCTGAGGACACACGGCAAATAAGAACCTTTGCCGTGTGCCACGGGACCTGGACACACGGCGAACAGGGGAACCCCTCTTATCCGCTCACCGGCGCGGGGAACGAGATAAAGAAAAAATTATTACCGTGTGCCCCGCATCCGGGCACACGGCGACAATGCAATTTTGTCGTGGGCCAGGCACGCGGCGCACGGCGACAGGGTGGGGCTGGCCTGCATGCCGAGTTTGCCGTGTGCTGCAGATCCGGGCACACGGCGAAGTGGTTCTTTGCCGTGTGCCGCAGATCTGGGCACACGGCAAAGGGAGCTTTTGCCGTGTGTCGCAGATCGCGGCACACGGCAACTTCTGTATCCCCTTAGCCGTTGCTCTCCTCCTTTCTCTTGCCCGTTACCACACACTCCACCCACACACGCCGCGCCCGCCCTGCCCCGCGCCTCGCGAGCTCGTCGTCGCCGCTGCCGCTGCCGTGTCGCCGCGCGCTCGCCTCCCGCCGCGCCGGCCTCGCGCCGTGTCGCCCAGCTCCGCTCCCGACCCCGCGCGGCCCGCTCCGTGCCGCCCCGCGAGGCCTCGTGCCATGCCGGCCCGCGTCGCGTGCCTCGCGCCGTGCCGCCCCGCGCGCCGCTGCCGTGCGGCCCCTGCCGTGCCGCGCGCCCCTACGACACCTCGGCAAGCACGCCGGTCGAGTCGCCCGGCACCCGTGCCCTCGTCCCCGTGCCGGTCCGTGCCCGTCATCGCCCTACACCCCGTCATTGCCCTATCGGTCGCGTGAGCTTGCCACCATTGCCCTTGACGTGCCGGTGCCGGTTCACGTCGTAAGTTTCAAAGCTCTCTAATATTTGCACTTTGATTCGGATAATTATGTTATCGATTCGACATTAGATAAGAATGACATTCGGAGATGAACATATGATTTAGCGAATTGGTTGTGGATCGGTAGTGAGGCAGTAGAACATATGATTTTAGGATTTGACAAGTAAATGTAATTTGAAAAATATACATGTAAATTGGTTGTGGTTGTCGGCCATCGCGCCAATGCTTTTTTTGCAGGTTTTGAAACCCCGACTGTTTAGGGTAGGTGCTGCCAAAATTTTCATTGGACACTAATTTTTTTACCTTTTGCAGTGATGCTTTGTAGAGAGGCGCCGTTCTTGACTCGTCGCTTCGCTACGTAGTAAGGTGAGACAACACGACCCCTCGTTTCATATCATGTTTTTAGGTCGTGTAACCTAGTTTAGGCGTCTCCCGTTCGAAAGAGATACGGTTGAAAATATGTATTTGTTTACATATGTACGATCGTATCCGTTTCGAATTGTCCACGTTTTTGGACAGCCCGTGGATGTGTAGATGGGTTAGTTTCCATGCTCCACCCTATTCGAGACAGAGTTTCGGCATCACCTCCTGTTGTTCTCCGGATACACAATCTCCTTAATAGGACGTGTATTTGGAGAACAACGGGGAGGTGCTGCCGAAATTCTGCCTCGGATAGGGCGGAGCATGGAAGCTTACCCATCTACACATCCTCAGGTGGGATTAGGACCTATCCTTACCTATTAGGGCATGATAGGTATCGCGTAGCTGTATATGATTTTTATGACACCCGCTGCCCTATGTTAAAGGATGGATAGCCGTGATTGAATGTACACGGGATGGCGGGGTAAGCGTGACTATACCGATAAGTTCATTTACAAGGTCCATGAATTCTTGAAAAAGACATTTCAATCGTAACAGGGTAGAGCAATGTGCCCATATGCCAGGTATGAGAACAAGACATATCAAACACAATTGAAAATGGGTCAACACATTTGCAACAATGAGTTTATGGCAAACTACACCCGTTGGATCTGCCATGGTAAAGCCCATCAAGCTAGGGACGAGGTCGTGAGGCAACGCATCGCAGAATATGATTCCGATGCCGGGTGCGGAGACATGCTAGATGATTTTCATCACGCCCACTTTGATGAAGGACCTAGCCATGTTGGAGAGGAGCCGCCGAGCCTATCGCAAAAGCCTATTACGACATGTTGTCTTCGGCACGTAAACCATTTCACGACCATACGGATGTTTCTCAACCGGATGTCTGTCGGACGACTAATGGCTTTAAAATCTCAGCTTGGCATCAGCCGAGACGGCTTTGATAATATGTTGACGGTTTTTGGTAGCCTCGCTTCCGAGTGGTCACAATCTGCCGCGCAACATGTATGAGTCACAAAAGCTCCTTCATGCACTTAAGATGTTGTACGAGCAGATACATGTCCGTCCTAACGGATGCGTCTTATTCAGGAAAGATCACTCAAAAAAAAAATATTGTCCGAAATGTAATTCCTCCGCATTCATTGAGGTAGATTCTGTGATGGTCATAAGAGGCAGCTCAAAATCCTTGTGAAAATCCTACGGTACCTTCCGTTCGTACCGAGGATTCAACACCTTTACGTGACGAGGAGACCGCAAAACGATGATATGGCACAAAGAAGGCAAACGATACCATCCCGAGAATGTGATACATCCAGCCGATGGTGAATCATGGAAGCATTTTGACAGGCAACATCCCGAAGAAGCCGAGGATCCTCGTAATGTATGTGTTGTGCCGGCGACGGATGGGTTCAATCCTTATGGAATGTCATCTGCTCCATACACTTGTTGGCCGGTGTTCGTTATCCCTCTCAATCTCCCTCCCGGCATCATGTTTAAAGCACAAACCATTTTCTTGTCGTTGATAATTCCCGGACACCCAGGGACTAAAATAAGTGTGTACATGGAGCCTTTGATCGATGAGTTGCTTGATGCTTGGAATGTTGGGGTATGGACATACGACGGGGCTAGAAAGAGGAAGTTCAAAATGAAAGTATGGTACATGTACTCCATGCATGACCATCCGGCATATGGGATTTTTTCCGGCTGGTGTGTTCACGGGAGGTTCCCATGCCCGGTATGCAAGTCAGCTGTCAAGTTCTTTTCGTTAGCGAATGGTGGCAAATATGTTGCTTTCGACAAACAGCGACAGTTTCTTACTATGGGCCATCCATTCGGACGGGACAAAAAGAACTTTACAAAAGGTGTGGTGGTTGAAGAACCCCGCCACGGATATTGACAGTGCCGCTATTCTTGAACAATTAAACGCGCTTAAAGAAAAGGCCGGTGGTGGTTTTGAAGGATATGGTGAGGAGCATGCCCGGAATCAGATTTCGGGCCTGTGGAGGCTCCCGTATATGATTGACATTCTTCTTTCACATATTCTAGATATGATGCACACCGAAAAGAATGTCGCCGAGGCACTTTGGGTTACAATCATGGACACTATTGGTAAGACTAAGGACAACGTTAAGGCTAGAGTGGATCAAGCTAGCTTATGCAATAGACCAAAGCTCGACATTCCGTCTCCTAAAGACGGCAAAAGATGGAAAAAGCCTCCAGCTTGATTTTGTACTAAAGAGGTACCAAAGGAAGGAAGTACTAGAATGGATCAAAACTTAATGTTCCCCGTTGGGTATGCAAGTGAATCCGAGGAGGGGTGTGAACATAAGTACTATGCGAGTCAATGGGATGAAGATTCATGACTACCACATATGGATTGAACGCCTTCTTACAATCATGGTTCGAGGTTATCTTCCCGACCATGTGTGGCTAGTGCTTGCAGAGTTAAGCTATTTTATCACACCCTTTGTGCTAAGGAGTTATCTCAAACTCGTGATAGCAGAAATGGAAAAAATGGCTCCCGTGTTGCTTTGTAAGCTGGAGAAGATCTTTCCCCCGGCTTTTTTTGATCCGATGGAGCATATGATTTTGCACCTCCCCCATGAGGCACGAATGTGTGGACCTGTGCATGGTCGTTGGTGCTATTCAATTGAGAGACAATTAAAGGTTCTTCGAACCAAATGTAAAAACAAGTGAAAAATTTGAAGCATCCATGGCAGAGGCATACCGTAGTGAAGAGGTGTCAAACTTCACATCAAAATACTATGTCGAGACCCTTCCACGCGTGCACAATCCACCCCCTCGTTACAATGCCAACGAAAATGATTGCAATCTCAGCCTATTCGTACGGCAACTTGGAAGTGCAAGTGGTGGGACTCCTAAGACCTTGAAACATGAAGAGTTCCGCACTATCATGTTGTATGTGTTGACCAACCTTTCGAAGTGCAGCCATACTTACGGTAAGTTGATATTCCACTATAGTATTTATAACGAGATAGTCACTAATCTGCATCTAACTCATCTCGATTTTCTTTTGTATAGAGAATTTACTCAACAATTCCGGCAGAGAAATAGAGCACCAACTCCTCAAGATGTTGATGCCCTTCTTAAAAAGGGTGCGGGTCGTGGAATGCCGGATTTCATTTCTTGGTTCAAACAAAAGAGCCGAAATGATGCGTCAATGAGTCCCGAGCTGAGACGAGATAGCAAATGGATGTGAATATAGGGTAATGTCGTACAACGCCTATGACGTAAATGGATATCGCTTTCACACTAAAAGATACGATGAAAGCCGGCCCAATCGGAGTACAACAAATTTCCAAGTTTGTACGAAAGCCGATGATGGGGTCGAGTACTATGGAATAATTGAAGAAATATACGAACTCTCATTCATTGGTTGCAAACCTCCGAAGCCTGTCGTATTCAAATGTCATTGGTTTGATCTAACCAAGTACGACAGTACACCTAGTATTGGTCTAGTTGAAATTCGACAATCATCCGTCTATGTAGGAGACGATGTCTATATTGTGGCTCAACAAGCAACACAAGTGTATTATCTCTCATACCCGTGCAAAACCGATGAACGTCTTCTAGGGTGGGACGTTGTGCACGAGGTATCGCCACACGGTAGACTACCTGTCCCAAATAATGAAGATTACAATATAGACCCTAAAACATATGACGGAGAATTCTTTCAAGAAGTTGGGTTACAAGGGCGTTTTGAGATAGACCTAACCGGAGCAATGGAAATGTAAGTAGACGAGGATAATGAAAGGGTTGATGTCGAGGATGATGAAAGAGGTGATGATGAGGACATCGGAGATGTAGTTTCTAATATGAAAGACTTAAAATTACTTGAGAATTTAAAATTAGGCATTCATGAGGTCATTCCTCCGCCGAGCATGTGCCGAATGTGATCTCGATATGTATGATAGTGATGATCAGTCGGACGATCCAATTAATCCCGATTGGGAAGATTATTTCTAATAAATGTAAGCTACTATTATGTCTTAAATAATATATTTTCTTTATATACATGTTTCTAATCATGTCTTGTTTATTTCATATGTGCTAAATGTTTTCCCGACTTTTTAATTGCAGGTGAACAAACAAAGATGGTGGGCGGTGGGCCGCAGCGACAGCTGCGCGTCCGTTTGTAGGAGACAGATGCCGGACTCGGGTCCACACGAGGCTTGGGTCGGGGAAGGGTGGCCCCAAGGGCAGCGGGAGCAGTCGCTCTAAGTGCACCGGGAGCGGTGGCAGTAAGGCTAAGGGTCGAGTGACTCGGAGTAGGTCCGTAGCACCACCTTCCCCGCCGGAGGCGGAGGAGGAGGAGGGGGAGGAGGAGGAGGAGGGGGACTCGGAGGAGGGGGAGGGCAGGAGGGAGAGTCGGAGGAGGGGGACGGGCAGGAGGGTGAGGATGAGGGTGAGGGTGAGGAGGAGCAGGAGGAGTAGCAGCCTCATCGTGTGGCTGCGGGGTCCTACGCGACTCCCCGACGAGCCGATACCCGTGTCCACGCGGCCGGTAATTCTACCGATAATGCCGCCGTAAGTAACTTATGACTGCTTCTTTCATTTGATAATGTGGAAATCTTTATTAATATCAAAACTAATATTTTTTCTTAATCACTTTTCGCAGGAGTTGGAAAGTGATCACTCCGAGTAGTCACAAACGCAAGGTGAACCACATCCTCGGTGCTTTGGTCAGGCTGCACTTCCCAGGTCAGGTTCACATTGGTGAAAGGTACGAGCCAACGTGGACTTGGGAGCACTACCGCGTCGCCACCGAGCAAATCGACACATTCAACAGGTGCTCCGTCAACAAGGCGGATCGAGTGGTGGCAGAATTGTGGGTAAGTCTTTCTCGCTCTACGCTTTTGATTCATTGCATTCAATGTACAATTATGCAATAATTACTAAACACATTATGTCTATATGCAGGAATTCTTCACTTGTGAGCCAAGGTACGAGGAGATGGCTAAGGTTGTGGCTCACAACCGATGTCGGAAGCTCGTGAAGGACATGCACTACGAGGCGCAAGTTCGGTGCGTCATTAACTACTATGGCCATATCCTTCGCAAAAAGAAAACCAAAGAAGCGGCTAGGACCGTGAAGCTCACACGGGAGCAATACTTGCATGTAAATATAGATTTATCTCTGATTTAATGCATTGCTTCATTTGATTTTTTGTTTGGACTTGTATTGGATAATATGGTTCTGCTATGTCCTATAAAGTGGATACATTGTGAATTTGTGCCTCATATTTTCTTTAATATTCTAGGAGTTTAATATTCTAGGAGAGTGAATGCAATATTTTCCCTACGTTTGTGATCCTTTTCTTCATTTTATTGCTTTTTTCGCTCTCACTCGTAATCGGGCCGGTTAACAGGAAAAACCTGTTGGCTAACCGATCGCCGACCGTCCCGACCAAAAACCAAATTTTGTTCGGCTAGCCGACCGGTTTTTCCGGTTATCCGGTTAACCGATGGCCGGTCCCGTCCAATTCTAGCAATTCATTCGGTTATTAAAACCTTGTGCATAGGTTATATTAGACTATCCCCACTCGTGATCCTCTAAATAGAATATTCTGTCTTGGTTAGTAAAATTCTTTCCTCTATATCAATATTTCTTCGCACTCATCATACTCTATATTTTATTTTCTAAACTAACTACTTTCTATCATGGGGCCCACAAGTCGGTCACCCATCCTTTCTATACTCTCCTCGATCCTCTCCTCTTCACTCGCGTCTGTCACCCATCGTTTTTTTACTCTCCTCTCCTCTCTCCTCTCCGCTCCTCTCCTCTTCACTCTCGATGCTCCGCGCATTGGGCCCGCCTTCACCGCACCGTCCGAGTTGGGACCACCTCTCGAGACCGCTGCCCGTCCTTCTCCACATCCGGCCCGCCTCCCCGGCCACTTCTCGTCCTCCTTTGCGTGCCCGCCTCCTCCCCCGCGTGCCGCCATCGCGCATCTCCTACTTCACCCCCGTCCCTTGAATTACTCATGCGGTGCTAATATCCGCATCGGAATTATGCACACTTCGCTGAGTATGTTACCAAAACCCAAAAATATCTTGATGAGAATTAAGATACACTTTACCAAGCAACCTCCGATAAGCTCTAGTTAGCAGGATAACCTCTGCTTTTACCAAGCAAACCAAACGATTAGCATTTGGTATCTAGGGGTAGCTGGAAAGGGTTAGTTTGCTTAGCTAGGTTATGACGAGCTTTATAGTAGAACATATTCGGCAATATTTTTTAAAACTAATGGCCAGTAGTTTGATCTAATGACATAGATCAGATATAAAAAACCTACTACCACTAGCAAATGTTTTATCGAGTGAAAGTAACGTCGGTGAAAAAGATTGATAAATTAGTACCTAGTATGTTTCATAATATTATATCATTATCTTGCATTGTTAATATATGATGAACAACAGTTTCATTATTATTTGTTTGTAGGTTAGAGTTCATCATATCTTCTCATTCATGTTCCATTTATTAGTCCGAAGAAATGTTTGATTAGTACTGTAATTCCAAAAAATATTAGTCTGCAGTTTGTAAAATTTGCTCAGCATTAACCTAACAAATATGCGATCATAACAATGGGTTGAAAACTAGTTTCGATCAAAATGCTATTATCCTTGTTTGATCTGAAACAGAACACAACATATGTATAACCAACAGAATTGAACAGATCTATAAAGTATTGGTCATTTGATCTACATTACCTAGAGAAAAATCAGAGCTGGATGAGCTGTTCTTCGGAAAAATTAATATGACAATACCCTGTTCACTACTAGAATAAAGGCCTGCAATAACGGGCATTTTGCCACTATAATAACGGCCAAACGGGTCGTCAGTACGTAAAAGTTATTACAGTGGTCCATTTTCAGTATCGGCCAAGACCGACCGTTATTGCAGTGACTCGCTGTAATATCGGACTCGATGACGTCATACCGATCGATATTGCAAGGGTGTACTGCAATAACGGCCAGCTGACATCACCTAGGCCGTTATTGCAGTGAGTCACCGCAATAACGGCAAGCTGACATCACCACGGCCGGTATTGCAGTTTGAATTGCAATATCGGCCAAGGTGATGTCAGCTTGCCGTTTTTGTTGTGCAACACTACAATAACGCCCATGATGATGTTAGCAAGCCCGATATTACAGTGCGTTTTATAATAAGCAGAATTATACGGTTTTATTTGAA
This sequence comes from Chloris gayana, assembly GCA_031894775.1. Lineage (NCBI taxonomy): Eukaryota > Viridiplantae > Streptophyta > Magnoliopsida > Poales > Poaceae > Chloris > Chloris gayana. Next base: position 110,312 of record JAUNZO010005195.1, read on the forward strand.
ATCCCAGGTCACAAATTCAAATTTAATTCACAAACACTAAATTCATATACACAAGTCATTCATTCACATACACAATTCACAGTTGAACCGAACCATCATTCACTTTTTTACATAAATCAAAACAATCTCAAATCATCATTCATAACATAAGTCTCATATATATACAACTGTAATAACGTGCGGCCATTGTGACACTCCGTGTCACGTTTTTGTAAAGTTAGCAATTTTAAAACTAACCTCAGGTCTGGATGAACCCCTCCAAGAATTTTCATTGACATGCATTATGGTTTGAGCTGAAAATAAATTCAAATACACTTTGAATTGAACTACAACTCCAATTTCTACAACAGGAGTATTATCAACCAAAAATATATGTTGTAGGGCATGTCAAAAGAAAAAAGCTAGGACAAAACCCCACTGGATTTCATCAAGGTTTGATACCCCAAAAAAATCAGAGAATCTTAACTTTTAAGCACATTCTCTGAATTTTCAGGATTAATCTAGAAAGAATTTTGGAGCAAACTCGACGTGCATGTCACTTTCTAGAGTTGTACTATCCAGGAAAATTCTCCATTTTAATTTTTGAGCTTGGGAAGGCCTTGAATTTTAATTTTTAAATTCGAATCAGACCACGTTTGGAAAATTGGGGAAAAAGAAAGATGCTGCGGGAATATCCCCGTGGGCCCCGCCTCGTCGGCCGCACGAGGCGAGCCGCGGGCGCGCGTCGCGTGGCGCCCGCCTCCCGGCCGCGGCCCGCCTGGTCGGGGACAAGGGGAGCCGCACCCCCTCCCATTTCTTCCCCTCTCCCGAGCTCCCACCCCGTCCGCCATTGCCGCCGCCTAGGAGCTCCCTCGCCCCACCGCCTCCGGCCACCGCAGCCCGAACCGAGCGCGGCACGAGGACCGCCGCACCCCTACCTTGCTCCACAACCAAAACCCCCAAAAATGGTGAGCTAAACCGACCAAATTTCAAAGATTTCCCTGGCGAGCTCATCTCCGGCCACCACCGACGCCACGGCCAAATTTGCCCTCTCCGGTGAGCCTCGCCACTTCTTCTTTCCCCAAGGGTTGCGCAACTCCCCCTCAACCTCCCTAACCCTTTCTTCCCTTGTTTCGTGCGACGAGGAACCCGCGGTGAGGCATTTTCCGGCCACGGACCCCGAACCGCCGCCGCCTCCACGCCGACGACCCCCTTCCGGCCGTGCTCATCCTCGACCAAGGCCATGACGGTGGAGCTCACCCTCCGGTGAAGCTCCACGGCCAAGCCGCTCCTCCATCCGTTCCTCCTCCACGACGAGCACCCCCGCGGACCCCTTCGCACCACCACCGCTCGCCGCGCCGCCTCTCCGGTGAGGTTTCCCGCAACTCGACCCCACCACCAGATCCGTCATGTCCCGCCGTGCCCCAAGGACCTTCCTCGCCGGCCTCGCGACGCCCGGCGCCGTTCCGACCGCCGCGCGCTAGTGAGGCCACGAGGCGGGCCACACGGCCCAGGATCCCGTGTGGCCGCAGCCACACGCGGATTCGGAACCCCGTGGTCCCCGATGTGGCACCATGGCGCGGGATTTAAATTTAAATCCAAATGGCATTTTTGTAATTAAGGCCGAATTTTGTTTAAACTTAGAAAATTCGTATCTAGAGATCTAGACCTCGAAAAATTGCAAACTAAAATTTATTGGAACCCCTGAGACATGTACTATTTAGTTTGGCATGATCAGAGGTAAATTATTTAGACTCATTTTCTTTTAAGAGGTTTAAGATAAATGCTTAGTTAATTATTTAATTGCCCCAAATTATGAAGCTTAGTTTAATTATTATATACAGCATGTGCTTAAGGACCAGTAGCAATTTAATTGCTATTTTACCTAGTTTTGCTAGGGTTATTGGATTATTTCTCTTGCACATGTGATAATGATTTAAATGCTTCATGGGAGTTGATGAAGTAAATTAAATTGGTTAATCACATTTAAATCATTTCACCTCGCTAGACACCAAGTTATTTTATACTCACAAATTACGTGTATTTGATAAAATTCGCACGTATTCCATAAAATATTCAAATCAGGTTTTCATCAAATTCACACATCACCTTTGCATCATGTAGCTGCGGTGGTGAACGCGGTGACCGCCGAGGAGGAGCCGAAGCTATCGCTGCTGCTGACCCAGCTGCTCGGGGTTAAGCTCAAGGCAAGCCCGGTGCACAACCTATTTAATTAAGTCTTTTAATTTCATCACCGTGTTTGTAGGTCTCGTTGAAAGTGCATCTAGGCCCGTCATTTTATTTTGGATGATTGATATCAATACAATTAAATTTGGACTAATGCTTTCATGAGAATATGTGTAGTGAATATCCAAAGCACATGAAAGTGTAGCAAGCACAATCAAAAAGGACAAAAGAAATGTGAAATGCAATAAAAGGAGAATTTGGAAAAGGCCCCTCTCAAAGCTTGTGCCTCGCTTTATTTCTTTGCTTTGAGTCATAGGGATGCCGTACTATAAAGAGGGATGCAAATCACAAATTTTGACAAAGAATGGAGATGCTCACAAACTCAAGAAATTCCATCCAAACCCATTCTTTCCGGACCCATCGGAAGCTCCGGTGTGGTACCGGAAGTTCCGGTAGGCTTACGGAGAGCTCGAGCTCTCCGGAAATGGCACACCGGCAGTTCCGGTCCCCGGTACCGGAAGTTCCGGTAGGCTAACAGAGAGTTTTGCTCTCCGGAAAAGCCATACAGGAAGTTCCGGTCCCCGGTACCGGAAGTTCCGGTAGGCTAACAGAGAGTTTTGCTCTCCGGAAAAGCCATACCGGAAGTTCCGGTAGGCTAACGAGAGAGTTTTGCTCTCTAGAAAAGCCATACCGGAAGTTTTGGTCCCTGGTACCGGAAGTTCCGGTAGGCTAACAGAGAGCTTTGATCTCTCCGGAATGCCATATCGGAAGTTCCGATACGACACCGGAAGCTTCGGTGCGGTCCCGGTTTCAAACCCTAAACCTAGGTACCGAAAGTTCCGGTGCGGGCCAAAAATCCAGATCTAACCCTAATTGGAACCATACCGGAAGTTCCGATATACTATCGGAAGTTCCGATGCGGGGTTTCGGACAGTGCCAACGGCTCTTTTTGGAGCTGTGGTATATAAGCCACACTCCACCCCAACTCACACACCACTTGCACATTCCGAACCAACACTCATTTGAGCTTCACTCCACTCACTCCAAATCCTCTCCAAAGGCAAAAATTCCATCCTTGAGCTAGGATTTGAGTGAGAGACTTTAAGCAAGTGTTTGAGAGACTTGATTCCATTCTTGAGCATCTTCACTCCCGTCAAGCTTGTGATTTGGATTTGTTACTCTTGGAGCTTTGAGCTCCTAGACGGCTAGGCGTGCTCGTGAGCTCCCAACTTGTGTGGTGACGCCCGAGAAGTTTGTATTGCCCGTCCCGGAAGGGACTTTGATAGTGGAAAACTCAAGCTCAACCTTGGTGGTGACTTGAGGGAGAAATAGGGTTGAGAGAAACCCAGTCCTTGGTGGACTTTCTCAACGGAGACGTAAAGTCCTTGGTGGGCTTGAACTTCGGTGAAAAATCCGTGTCTCTTGTGCTCCCTCTTTTACTTATGCGCGTTGTTGTTTTATTTACTAGGTTGCTTGTTAGTTTTCCTTTGTGCCGTTAAATTCCTAGAATTGCATAGGGTTGTTCCTTTCCTTCTTGCAATCACTAGAATTATGTAGGGTTTAATTCCGCATTTATCACCCCCTGCACCGGAAGTTCCGGTATGTGACGTTTTCGTCTTAGTGTTATTTCGCAGAAAATTTTAGGTTCGCCTATTCACCGCCCCCCCCTCTAGGCGACTTTCAATCGGTATCGGAGCGGGTATCTTCGTTGAAGCCTCACCGCTTGAAGATTAAAGATGACGAATGACAAAGATGCAACGGCTAGTGGTAGTGGTAGTGGTGAAGCTCCACCTAGGCCAACCAGTGAAGTAAGGATTGAAAGATCACCGGATGGGACAAGAAATGGAAGTGGAAAAGGAATTGCCAAGGATGGAGATGTGCCTAGTGCTTTGCCGATAAGCTACGACAAAACGCCATACACCTATGGTGATGGAAGGGATGAACACATTGGACCCGGCTCCGGAGGACTACCATATTTTGATGGTCAATACTTTGATCATTGGAAAACAAAGATGCTACTACATTTGGATTCAATGCATCAAAATGTGAGAAATGTGACTCAAAATGGATTCTTGTGGGAATGTAGAAGTAAGCCAACCGCACAAGACTTGTTCAATGTAAGGTGCAATGTGGCGACGGCTAGTGCTCTTGTATCCGCACTTAGTCCCGCCGAGTATGAGAAGATAACCGGATTGGAGGATGCTCATCAAATTTGGTTAAAGCTTGAATTGGTCCATGAGGGCATTGATAGTGTGAAGGAGTCTAAGCTAGAAGGGCTTAGAGAAGATTTCAACTATTTTGTCATGAGGTCGGATGAAGGGCCAAGGGAAGCCCATGATAGAATGATGAGGATAGTAAATAAGAGAAGAGCACTTGGAGAGAAGGTGTTGGACTTGGATGTGAATAGAAGGTTGCTACAAGCCTTGCAAGCATGGGATGCCAACATAGTGTCCAAGATAAGAGACAAAGATGGTTTTAGATACTTCACCACCGATGAAGTGATTGGAAAGGTGCTCTCCCAAAAACAGCAAATTGACCAAGGGAATAGGATCAATGCTTTGCTCGGGGACAAGGAAAAAGCTAGTGGGAGCAAGAATGATTTGGCTCTCAATGCCGAACAAGAAAAGAAAAAGAAGGTGGTTGAGGAGAGTGATGATGATAGTAATGATGAGATGGCTCTCTTCGTGAAAAGATTCAACAAGCTCATGTCAAAAAGAAGCTTCAAGAAGAATGATCAAGACAAGAGCAAATCAAGAAAAGCCAAAAACAAGTGCTACATTTGTGGAGACAAAGGTCATTTCATGGCGGAGTGTCCGGAGAACTACAAGAACAAGCAAAACAAGAAGGGTGACAAGAAGTACAAGAAGCATAGAAAGTACCGTCGGGGTGAAGCACACATTGGACAAGAATGGAACTCCGATGGATCATCTTCCTCCTCCGAGTCGGAATCCGATGAAGAGAAGAGAGGCATTGCATCACTTGCTATTGGGCTAACACCAACCAACTCCTCCTTGTTTGGAAGTTTGACCGATGATGAAGATGACGCCGGGCACAAATGCATGATGGCTAAAGGCTACAAGGTAAATGCTAATGGAAGTTCTCAAATTCCTAACATGTTTGATTTGTTGGACATTATTGAGCAGGAAAAGGAAACCAATGAGAGGCAAGAGGAGCTTCTTGAGAAACAAGAGGAAATGCTTGTTCAAGAGAAGCAAAGGGTGCTTGAACTTGAGAACCTCCTAGAAGTTGAGAGGAAGAAAAGTGAGGACTTGGCAAAGTCTCTCAAAATGGTTGGAAACGAAAGTGAGACACTTAAAGTCACAAATATGTCACTTCAAGAGAAGTGTGATATCTTGCAAAAGGATCACAACTCTATCAAAGTGCAATTTGAGGAAATTAAGTGTAACACTACTTCCTCTCAATCTTCGTCTTGCCCCCCATCTAGCATTGAGTGCTCTAGGTGCCACAACATTGATGTTGAAGCTTGTACAAGAAACATCAAGACCATTAGTGATTTGAAGAAGCAAGTGCAAGAGCTTCAAGACCAAGCACAAAAGAAGATGAAGGCCATTGATGATGCCAAGGTCGAGTATGCAAGGGCGCATACACCAATGTGAGACGGCCACATGTGAAGGATGGCATTGGGTACAAGCATGGTGACAAGCACAATGCAAGAATCAACAAGAATGGCACCGAGTTCATGAAGTTCACCAAGGAGAGCGCGCATCAAAAGAAGCAAGTCAAGAACGAGAAGCAAATCAAGAACACTAACAAATCTTCTCTTATGTTGTGATTTGCGTACTAACGTGCCTAACCCCCTTGTGCTCTCTTTAATGATTTTGATGCGACCTACGTGCTAATGAGAAACAAGCATGGTCGTGTCTATGCAAAATATGTTGGGCCACGCAACAAGACCCACAAATCTTGTGTGTGGGTGCCCAAGGCACTTGTGAGAGGACCCAAGCAAATTTGGGTACCTAAAAACAAGAAATAAATTGTTTTGTAGGAATACTCCTCCGGTGGCTCATCTTGGGTGGTGGATAGTGGATGCACCAATCATATGACCGGAGACAAGAAAATGTTCGAATCTTTTGAGCCAAGCAAAGAAAGAAATGAGTATATCACTTTCGGGGACAACGGAAAGGGATATGTGTTGGTTTATGGTAACATTCCTTTAACCTTTCCGCATTCACTTTCGAAGGTTATGCTTGTGGATAACATTGACTTCAATTTGTTGTCTATCTCACAACTTTGTGGAATGGGCTACAATTGCTTGTTCAACGACAAGGGTGTGATTGTCTCAAGGAGAAGTGATGGCTCGATTGCTTTTGAGGGTGTGCTCAAAGGGAAGCTTAATGTTGTGGATTTTACCGCGGATAAAGCAAAACTTGAGACATGCCTAGTTGCAAAGTCCGACATGGGATGGTTGTGGCATAGACGACTAGCCCATGTCGGTATGAGAAATCTTCACAAACTCCAAAAGGGCGGTCACATCCTTGGACTAACGGATGTTTGCTTTGAGAAAAATAAAATTTGCGAGTGCATGTCAAGCCGAGAAAACAAGTTGGAGCACCGCACCCATCCAAGAACATAGTGACAACTACAAGACCGTTGGAGATGCTACACATGGACCTCTTCGGTCCTATTGCCTACATTAGCATTGGCGGTAACAAATATGGACTTGTTATTGTTGATGATTATTCTCGCTTCACGTGGGTATTCTTTTTGTGTGATAAAGGTGAAGTGAAGGATGTACTCAAGACATTCTTCAAAAGAGCACAAAATGAATTTGAAGTGAAGATCAAGGCCATAAGAAGTGACAACGGTACCGAGTTCAAGAACACTCAAGTTGAAGAGTACCTTGATGAGGAGGGCATCAAGCATGAGTTTTCAGCACCCTACACACCTCAACAAAATAGAGTGGTCGAAAGAAAGAACCGCACTCTCATAGAGATGGCAAGAACCATGCTTGATGAATACAAGACCTCCGACCGTTTTTGGGCCAAAGCAATCAACACCGCATGTCATGCCTCAAACCGTTTATACCTCCATTGACTCTTAAGGAAAACACCATACGAGCTACTAACCGGTAAAAAGCCTAACATCTCGTACTTTCGAGTTTTTGGGAGCAAATGCTTCATGCTCAACAAGAAACCCAAGGCTTCAAAGTTCTCCCCTAAAGTTGATGAAGGTTTCTTGCTTGGGTATGGTTCAAACTGTCACGCCTATCGTGTCTTTAACAACCACCGGTTGTGTTGAAGTTTCACGGGACGTGACGTTTATATGAATCTAACGGCTCTCAAGGGGAGCAAGTTGTTCTTAACAATGCAGATGTTGAGGCTCCTAGGCAAGCAATCAAGAGAATGGCACTTGGTGATGTGAGACCACAAGAACCACAAAATGATCAAGATCAACCTCCTCCCTCAAATCAAGACCAACCATGCACAAATCATGATCAAGTTGATCAAGATCAAGAAGTTGGTAATGAAGATCATGCTCAAGCACAAGATGATGAACCCACATCGCATGATCAAGAGGTTGAACAAGATAGCGGTCAAACAAGCTCACATCCACCACACCCAAGAGTGCACCAAAGTGTGCAACACGATCACCTCGTGGAACAAATTCTTGGTGACATAGAAAAAGGGGTAATCACTCGTTCTCGTGTTTGCAATTTTTGTGAACATTACTCTTTTGTCTCTTCTTTAGAGCCATTTAGAGTAGAAGAAGCACTCGAGGACTCGGATTGGGTGATGGCCATGCAAGATGAATTGAACAACTTCACAAGAAATGAAGTTTGGACATTGGAAGAAAGACCAAGAGGCAAGAATGTTGTGGGCACCAAGTGGGTGTTCCGCAATAAGCAAAATGAAGACGGTGTTGTAACAAGGAACAAAGCAAGATTGGTGGCAAAAGGATATTCACAAGTAGAAGGATTGGATTTTGATGAAACCTATGCCCCCGTGGCAAGGCTTGAATCAATAAGAATACTACTTGCCTTTGCCACTCATCACAACTTCAAGTTGTACCAAATGGACGTGAAGAGTGCATTCCTAAACGGGCCAATCAAGGAAGAAGTGTACGTGGAGAAACCACCGGGCTTTGAAGACCCCAAGTATCCTAACCACGTGTACAAACTCCATAAGGCGCTCTATGGACTTAAGCAAGCACCAAGAGCATGGTATGAATGCCTTAGGGATTTCCTCTTGAAAAAGGGTTTTGAAATGGACAAGGCCGATGCAACCCTCTTCACAAAGCGTTTTGATCGTGATATATTTGTGTGCCAAATTTATGTCGATGACATAATATTTGGTTCTACTAACCAAATGTTTTGTGATGATTTTAGCAAGATAATGACAAAGAGGTTCGAGATGTCTATGATGGGAGAGTTGACATTCTTTCTAGGATTTCAAGTCAAGCAACTCAAGGAGGGCACCTTCCTATGTCAAGCCAAGTACACTCAAGATATATTGAAGAAGTTTGACATGGACAAGGCAAAGCCCGCCAAGACACCCATGGCAACAAACGGCCATCTCGACCTCACCAAGAAAGACAAGCCGATTGATCAAAAGGTTTTTCGCTCTATGATCGGCTCTTTGCTTTACCTTTGTGCATCTAGGCCCGATATCATGCTTAGTGTGTGTATGTGTGCACATTTCCAAGCCGCTCCTATGGAGTGCCACATGGTGGCCGTTAAAAGAATCTTGAGATATTTAGTGCACACACCCAACCTAGGGCTTTGGTACCCCAAGGGTTCAAAGTTCAACCTAATAGGCTATTCCGATGCGGATTATGCCGGGGACAAAGTGGATAGAAAGAGTACCTCCGGGACTTGCCAATTTTTGGGTAGGTCCCTAGTGTCGCGGTCATCCAAGAAACAAAATTCCGTTGCCCTTTCCACGGCCGAAGCGGAGTATGTTGCGGCCGGTAGTTGTTGTGCACAACTATTGTGGATGCGACAAACTCTAAGGGACTATGGTTACAAATTGAACCATGTTCCTCTCCTATGTGACAATGAGAGTGCCATAAAGCTAGCATACAACCCCGTTGAGCATTCGCGCACAAAGCACATAGATATCCGCCATCATTTCTTGAGAGATCATTCTATCAAAGGGGATATTGAGGTGAGCCATGTGAAAACCGAAAATCAATTGGCCGATATTTTCACCAAGCCATTAGATGAAAGCCGGTTTTGCTATCTAAGGAGTGAGCTAAATATACTTGACTCTAGTAACGTGGTGTAAAAGCGTGCACATTTGCTTGTTGTTTTAATCTTCTTGGATCTTAAGTTGAAATGCATGCTTTCAAAAATTAACTAGGCTATTTTTGAAAACTTTTCTTGATTCTTGACCAATAGGTCAAATCTTGTCAAAATGTGATCATAGCTTTGTTTGTTGATTGTTTACTGATCACATGATGTCAAGATATCCCACTAGTCCATCAAAACTATTTTTGAAAACTTTCCCCAAAACTTCATCTTTTCCCTCTCTCGTTTTCCCCCATACCGGAAGTTCCGGTGACGGGGACCGAGGCTCGGCGTCTTTTCCCGAGTCGGAAGTTCCGGTGACTCCGAGTACCGGAAGCTCCGACTCGGGAGCTCACCCTCGGGTGTCATGCCCACACCGGAAGTTCCGGTATGCTACCGGAAGTTCCGGTGCGGGACGTTGACCTAGGGTTTGAGCCCGCACCGGAAGTTCCGGTAGGCTACCGGAAGTTCCGGTGCAGGGTGGCAGATATAAATAGGGGAGCCCGTCCCTTTCAAAGGGACGACTCCCACTTGAAAAATGCCCCCACCTTTTTCTCTCCTCCAACTCGAATCTTCATCAACCGGAGGTGCCCCTCAACTTCCGACGGCAATCTTCGGCAAGCTCCTTAAAGATCTTCCCTCCGGTCTTCTTCAAGCTCCTAGCTAGAGGAGAAGGTATTCCTTCATTGCCTTCACTTCTAGATATAGGGTTAAATCCTTGAATCCTTAGGAATATTTGATGCTTAGATGGTTCTCTAGCAGTTGTAGAACACTAGCATGCTTCTAGGAAGTAAATCCACCGGCTAGATGTGATTTTTCGCATCTGCTAGGGTTAGGGTTGACCCCTACCGGAAGTTCCGGTAGGCTACCGAAGTTCCGGTATGGGTCACCTTCTCGACAGGTTAAGGAACCCGTCGGAGGTTCCGGTACCGGGGTACCGAAAGTTCCGGTACACTGGTACCGGAAGTTCCGACAGGGACCTTTCTTGTTAGCATTTTTGTAGTTTCTCTAGATATCCACATTGTGTATGTTGCTCCTTACACATGTTTTTCTCCTTCTTAGATGACTCGTGGCAGGAAGGAGACCGTGTGTCATATACTTGCCTTATAGGTATACGAGATGATGAAGGAATGGATACACGAAGACATGGTGGCAAATTAAGGAAGATAAAGACGATAGCGATAGGCAACAGATCGGTACTTGATCGGTGCTGGGATAACAGAAGATCCTATATACCGGTATGGAAACAAGACGGATACTAAGACCGGTGTGCAATGACTTGAGGAGCAAGATATTGAACACTTCGTAGTCCGATTAGGACTACGAATCAATAAAGAAAGTTAGAAATAGAACTCCATATATGTAATTCATGTAATTGACTAGGACTTTGCATGTAACCCTAGCTCCCCCGGATATATAAGGCGGAGCAGGGACCCCCGAAAACTCTCTCGACATCTTGCAATTAGCAAATCGCTAAAAGCAATACGGAACATACGGGACGTAGGGTATTACTCTCGATCCGAGGGGCCCGAACCTGTCTAAAATAGCGCGTTCTTGCGTGTTCCGTGTGTTGCACCATCGAATTCCATGCTCGTGAGGGACCGGGTAGTACTAGTGCCGAGATTAAGACTCCACATTTGGCGCGCCGGTAGGGGTCCCGGCGAGTTCTCGGCGAGTTCGATGGCCACCTCGTTTGTCGTCGACTTTGAAGCCGATTCGGGTCCCTCCACTTTGAAGCCGATTCGGCTGGAAAACCGCTTTGATGAATCCGACTCGTTGCCGGGCCGCTGCTTCTAAAGCGCGATCACCTGCCACGGTTGGTGCCTTCGATTCGGAACTTAGCGGATCCGACGCAGCTTTAGCGCGAAACATCGGACCGTCGTGGCTTCGCCTCGGACCGGTGCCCGGGCTGCGGCGATAAGCCGCTCTATCGAGCTGAGTAACGACTTCGAGGAAGACGCTCCGGTCTTCTTCCAAGTGTTCATGACAGGACCGGTTATTCGCCAACTCAACCCCGAGGAAGCTGCCGAAGAAGAAGCAAGGTTGGCGAGAGACGAAGCCGAGCATCGTCGTCATGAAGCGAAGAAGTAGACAGAGATGAACAACCTCCACCACCTTCAGCTGCGGATCCGCGCACAAGTGCCGCAGGCCTGACCGGAGGAAGCGCTCCCGCAACCGCTCCCCAGCCCACGGGCCCGCTGCCGGACCGGTCCGGAGACCCGGAGGAAAATTCTCCGAGGATACAACAATCGACGGGGATGTCGCAGCTGGGAGGCGCCATCGATCTTCCGAGCAGAGCTTTGGATTTAAGTTCCATGGAAGTGGAGATGAATGGCCCTCGAGTCTTCACGTCGCCTCGTCCACAATATTGTGGGAGTGAAGCAAATTCTTGAGACAATACCGGAAGAAGTCTTCAATGCCACGCCAGGATTGTAGCGCGCACCGAACCTCGGTAGACGCGGCGGCTCTACAAACAAATCAGCTCGTCCATGATCAAGCGGAATCTTCCGGTCGCTCGCGTTCCCATTCGGAACGGCCGGCGAGGGCCCGGTCTCGAAGGAGCTTCCTCTAGTGGAAGGCTTGGACCCCGGCACACCCCAATCGCAGATGCGCATGAACGAGCTCCGGAACAAGATTTGCGTGTACCGCTCAATGGGAATCGTGACGCTCGGAACGTGCCGATCGATCGCCATGCAGAGAGGGCGAGAGGAGAGCACGAGACATGAAGAAGACGAGAGGCTACGGACTGGTCATGTTGATGATCGTCCACGGGATCCTCGCCCCGCCACGGTCGCGTTTGAACAATTCGCCACGTAACGGGCCGGCTGCTCGGCGCCGCCCCCGGTGCAAATTATCCACGCAACGATCATCGAGGGCATAGTAACGGGCATGCTCATCGGGATGAACGACCCGTAAGGGATGATCGTCTTGACACTAGAGACCGAAGAGGGCGAGACAACCGAGACAGAGACGTTGAACCCCGGCGCACGAACAATGATTGTCAAGCTGCACCTCCGCCTCCACCTCCGTCACAACGTGAAGAACCGGAGAGCAATGATCGTCAAGCGGCAGCTCCCCGCCTCCGCATCCTTCACGGCACGCGGAGCCGGTGCACAATGATGGACAGGGTGGCTCGGGAGATAGGTACCGGGATGATCATTATTACGACTATTCCGACGACGACAGGGACCGTAATTATCGGCATCGCCCTAGCCGTCGATCTCCGTCACCGGTCCGGACCGGTCCGGAAGATGATGAATACTCCGTAATCCCCGCTTTCAAGTGAGAATTATGCATCCGCAAATACCCCGGGGATTTAAGCCTGGGGCCATTGACAAGTATGATGGCAAGGCACCTCCAGCTGAGTGGCTTCGTATGTACACCACTCGCTATTCGGTCAGCGAGGAGGAGACACGTTCGTGCTAGCTAATTATCTACCAATGTGCATGGAGCAGGCTGGACGCTTGTGGTTGCAATCCCTGCCCGAGAGATCCATCTCTTCGTGGGGAGATCTCACTAAAAAGTTCATAGAAAACTTCCAGGCGACTTGTGAGAAGCCAGGAAATTACTTCGACCTCAACAGTCGAAGCGAAGCCCGACGAGACCCTCACCGATTTCATCGAGCGATTCTCGCAATAAGAAGGCCTTAATCCCCAATGTTCCCGATCAGCAAGTAATTGCTGCATTTCAAGTCAGGCGTCCGAAGTGAAGCATTGGTTCACAAGATTGGAAGGCGAAATCGGAACCTTACCATGGCGGCGTCGAGTGCTTCAAGATAGCAGACGATTATGCTACCGGTGAATCGAATGAGGTTAATTTGCGCGGAAACAAAGGGAAGGAACCGAAGCATGATCAAGGCAACTAGTCCGCATCCAAGAACAACAATAAGCGCAAGGCTGATCACCTTGTTGCAGTCGTCGACTAGTTTCACGGAGGAGATCGGCCGGCACCTCCTAAGAGAGGTCCAAGAGAACGATTGTCATTTGAAACACTTCGGATGGCCTTGCATGATCCATAACGGGAATCATAAAGCTAAGGAGTGCTTCTCGTTAAGGCCATTTGCTCGGTTTGCCTTGAAGATTGCACCCCGATCCGCCTACGAAAATCGGAAGGATGGTAAGGGCAAGGATAAGGATCGTGAAGACAATGAGGATGACGAAGGTTTCCAGGAACCAGCTCGAGAGGTGAACATGATATATGGAGGCCCGGATGCATATGAGTCAAAGCGGAAGCAAAAATTGGCGTTCCGGCAGGTTAACACCTGTTACTCCCGCCACTCGGAGTATCTTCGGTGGTCCGAGGTGCCCATCACATTTAGCAGGGCGGATCATCCGGAGGTATTGCCTAAGGCCGATAAATATCCGCTCACCCTGGCCCCCATTGTTCAAAAGGTGCGACCGAAGAGAACTTTCATTGATGGAGGGTGTTGCCTGGATATCTTGTTTGCTAAAACTCTGCCGCAGGTCGGCCTTTCCGTAGCTGATCTAGAGCGCAATGTTTCACCGTTTCATGGTATAATACCCGGACGGAATAGTTACCCCTTGGGGCAGATTTCTTTACTACCGACTTTTGGGACAAAGAAGAATTACAGGAGGGAGAATATCATCTTCCGGGTGGCTGACATAGACTCGGTGTATCATGCTATTCTCGGAAGACCGGCTCGGCAAAATTTATGGCCATCCCAAATTATCAATATCTGATGTTGAAGATGCCTGGCCCAAATGGGGTTCTGTCGTTCCGGGGTGATATCAAGACCGCTTATGCTTGTGAGGTACATAGCACGCAGTTGGCCTCTCGGGCCAATTCAGAAGTTGAACGTCGAGAGATCGTGGAAGCAGCTGAAGCTTTGGAAGTCCAGGCAAGATTAGAAGATGAAGTTCCGATCAAAAAGATTGCAAAGGAGAAATTGAAAGCCGATGCGGTGGTTTCCAAGACTATCCAGACTTGATGAGTCGGACCCCTCCAAGGTCACCCATATAGGGGCTGACTTGGGGGATAAATAGGAAAGCGCGCTCATTCTTTTCCTCCGGAAAAATAGGGATACCTTCGCGTGGCAGCCTTCCGACATGCCGGGTGTTCCTAGGGTGAAGATTGAGCACGCACCGTTAGTGTGTCCCGATGCGAAGCCGGTGAAACAGAAGCTCCGGAGGTTTGCTCAAGACCGCAAGGAGGCCATTAAGAAAGAGATAACTAGGTTGTTAGCAGCTAAGTTCATTAGGGAGGCGTATCATCCGCATTGGCTTGCCAATCTGGTCCTTGTACCAAAAAAGAATACTAAAGAATTAAAAATGTGCGTTGATTATACCGATCTCAACAAAGCTTGCCCCAAAGACCCTCTCGCCCTACCTCGAATTGACCAAGTTGTTGATTCGACCGCTGGCTGCGAGCGTCTTAGTTTCCTTGATGCTTATTCAAGGTATCATCAAATACCGCCGAGGGTTGAAGATCGGATAAAGACCGCGTTTATCACCCCCTTCGGAGCATATTGCTACACAACTATGCCATTTGGACTGAAAAATGCCGGAGCTACGTATCAACGCGGCATACAACGTTGCTTGGATTCGCAATTAGGAAGGAACGCAGAAGCTTATGTTGATGATATAGTGGTCAAATCTCAAAAACCGAAGATCTTCTCTCCGACCCGGCAGAGACCTTCGATATCTGCGGAATTTTTCCATGAAGCTGAACCCTGGAAAGTGTGCATTTGGAGTTCGTTCAGGGAAGCTATCGGGTTATTTGGTATCATGGAGAGGCATTGAAGCTAATCCAGAAAAAATTCAGACAATTGTTAACATGCAACCCCGAGTTGCTTGAAGGACGTCCGTAAGTTGACGAGCAGTATGGCAGCTCTTAGCCGTTTCATCTCAAGACTGGGAATACGTGGACTTTCGTTCTTCAAGTTACTCAAAAAGCAAGATAAGTTTGAGTGGATCGATGAAGCACAAGCTGCGCTTGATCAACTTAAAGAATACCTTAGCAACCCTCCGGTATTGGTACCGCCGAGCCCGATGAGGTTATTCAGTTATATATCTCCGCAACAACCCATGTAGTGAGCACGGTTCCGGCGGTTGATCGGAAGGAAGAAGGACATCTGCAATTGGTGCAACATCCGGTCTATTTTGTAAGTGAAGGTCTTACTGAATCAAAGATACGATATCTCCAATTGCAAAAGTTAATATATGCTTGTAGTGATAACTTCTCGGAAGCTGAAGCATTATTTCCAAGCGCATCCTATTGAGGTTAAGACTGGGTTTGCCATTGGAGATATTGTCCGCAACCGAGAAGCGATTGGCCAAGTTGCTAAGTGGGCTCTAGAACTTGGCCAGTATGAAATTACGTTTTCTTCGCGAACGGCTATTAAGGGACAAGCATTAGCTGATTTCATAACAGAATGACTGGAGACACAAGTGCCGCGAGAGATTCAAGCTTTGGAGTATTGGGAGATGTTCTTTGATGGGTCCCCGCAGCTTTCGAGCGCGGGGCTGGGGTGATACTTCTCACCCCGCAAAAGGAAACGCTCGGATATGTGTTACAAATGCATTTTCGAGCCTCCAACAATACAGCGGAGTATGAAGCTTTGCTTCATGGGCTTAGAGTAGCCGTTTCGCTAGGAGTTCGACGGTTGGGCATTTATGGTGATTCAATGTTGATGATAAGTCAAGTTAACAAGGTGTGGGATACTCATGATGATCATATGATTGCCTACCGTCAAGAGGTTCGAAAACTTGAAGACAAATTTGATGGTTTGCGATTTTCTCATATACTGCGCGGAAATAATTCTGCTGCGGATGAGTTGGCCGGACCGGGGTCTTCATGACAAGCGCTTCCTCCTGGTGTCTTTCTTCAAGTATTGGATAAACCATCTATAAAGATGGAGCGTAAAGCTACTATTACGAGAGATCGTAGGCGAATCGGTCTTAAAGAGTCGGGAGGAGAAAGCAATATCGAAGGACCAGTCGATGAGTCGGTCTTACCAAAAAAGATAGTAGGCGAGTCCAATGCTGGTGATATTCAGCCATTGGATGTTATGATTATTGATTCTGATTGGCGTACTCCGTATCTTGACTATTTGCAATCTGGTAAAACTCCGGAAGATAAAGTGGAGAAGCAAAGATTGGAAGTTCGAGCCTCGCAGTTATTTAATTCTCGAAGGAGAATTATATAAGCGCGGAATTAATATTTTGATGAAATGTGTATCGGTTTCGATGGCATTCAGTTGCTTGAAGACATACACAAGGGAATTTGCGGAAATCATGCTTCTTCAAAGACATTAGTTGGGAAGGTATTCAGACAAGGATTTTATTGGCCTACAGCGACGAATGATGCGCATAGAGTGGTTAAGAATTGTCAAGGATGTCGCTTTTTGCAAGACAGACTTCATACTCCGGCTCAAGAATTGCAATCGACCCCAATGACTTGGCCTTTTTCTACTTGACATAGTTGGACCTTTTAAACGGGCACCAGGAGGATTTACGCATATTTTTGTGGCAAGTAGACAAGTTTTCCAAGTGGATCGAGGTCGAAGCGAGTTACTAGTACTACTATAGCCCGCGTAATCAAGTTTTTGCAGAACATCTTCGTGCGTTTTGAGGTCCCATACAGTATTATTACTGATAATGGGCCTCAATTCACTTCGTAGTTCTTCAAAGACTATGCTCGAGAGTTTAGGGATCAAGGTGCAATATGCGTCGGTAGCACACCCGCAAAGCAATGGACAAGTGGAACGAGCTAATGGAATGATTTTGACCGGTCTTAAACCAAGAATATTTGACCGATTGAAGCCATATGCTGGAAAGTGGGTTAAGGAATTGCCCCGGGTGCTTTGGGGGCTGCGCACTAATGTTAGCAGAGCTACAGGACAGTCTCCTTTTTCTTTGGTGTATGGATCTGAAGCCATGCTACCTACGTAAGTGAATATGGTGTCAGCTCGGGTACGATATTATGATGAAGAAAAGTATGATGATCAACGTCAGGTTGAACTGGTTGCTGCGGAAGAATTGAGGGATCAAGCTCGATTCAAGCTGCTGAATATCATCAGGGATTGCGTCGCTATTATGATCGTAATGTTCGTGCACGGGAGTTCCAAGTAGGAGACTTGGTTCTTCGGAAGATTCGATCTAACAAGAACAGGCATAAGTTGTCACCAGTCTGGGAAGGACCTTTTTTGGTTAAATCGGTCTCCGGACCGGGGCTTATAGGCTTATGACCCTGGAGGAAGAAGAGATTCCAAATTCATGGAACATTGATCAGCTTCGTCGTTTTTATACTTAAAAGTATTTATTGTAAAGTTTTTCATATTATAATAAAGTAATTTTATCTAATGATGATGTGTTTGTTTTTTGTGTCTCCATATTTTAATTTGGAATTAAATTATTGAGCCAGGGGGCTGTTATGTTAAGAACAGATCTGTGATATTTTGCTATTCTCGCTATGTTAAGAGCAATCAGTGATACTTTGCTATTCTGCTATGATAAGAGCAGTCTATGATATTTTGCTATTCTTGAATAATAAGACCAGTCATCTAGCTGACGGATTGCTGTGATAAGAGAGGTCTATTTAAATTTTAGTTTCAAACTGGTATATTCAGGAAAGGATATTGTATAGCATTCTTCCTTTTGAATACTGATTGGTAGGCTGTTGTGTTAAGAACAATCGTGAAATTTTAAAATCCTACAAACTAGCCTACAAACTTTGGAATCTCTTCTTCCTCCAGGGTCATAAGCAGCTGTTGAAATAACCATCATGTCTTAGAAGCAGTTGTTGTGTTACATTATCTTGTTAAAGTAAGCTATAATTATGAATTGTGATTTGTGCTGATTAAGAGCCAGAATTGGATCATAATTATTTAGTTGAAATAACCATCATGTCTTAAGTAAATAAGTTAGTAAATATGATGGTGAAACCAGTATTCATATAGAAAGGAAAAGTGACTGATATTTAAAATATGACGACCAAGATGTTTGATTACAAAACAGCCCTATTACAAAGTTTACTAAGCAGGACCGTTGGAAGTACCGGTGTCACCGGTCTTGGGATTTTCCTCGAGCCTATCATCCAGCGTTTCCTCGGAATCGAAGAGGATACTGGTAAATCCCTATCCGGATCTTCGAAGGCATTTTCTATTATCCGTCCAGCGGCGGTTGCTGCATCATGAGCATCTTGGTCCAGGGCAAAGGCTGCTGGCGCTACGTTGAGAGGGACGCCCGTTGGATGAAGAGGAACATCTTCCACCAACTTTGAAATGGTGTCAATGAGTGAATTCTTCAGCTCATTGAACCGGTCTTCGAGTAGTATTAGGGTGGGCGCCATCCCCGATAAAATTGAAGTCATATTCTTCGACCGGAGTCCAAGATTGGATTATAGCGGCGATGTGTCCTCCTCCTGAAGCAACAACCATCCTTGAATGTTCTCTAATCCTTCTTGGGATTGCCCGGATGGCGGACTCTAGGTCTATCTCATTGGGATCAATAGTTTGACCGCCATTGAGATATTCCAGGGTGCGCACGGTACCAGCGAGTGAGTTCTAAAAAAAACAAGTACAAATTTAAGAGAAAGATATTGCTGAAGACCGGTATTTTCGGAAGATGACATAAGAGTAAACATGAAAAGTGGGACTTACGCCCGTGCCTGATCTCAGCAGCTCTGAATCTGCCCTTGATGTTTGTGTTAGATTCTCTCAGCTTGGCTTGGAGATTCTCTCGCGATCTTTGGCCCGGAAGAGCAAGTTGGGCGGACTTTTGGGCAGTCTTCGGGCGCTCTCTTTGTCCGCTTGTGCTGATTTCGCTGCTTCTAAGGCTTCAGCTAGTTCAGCTTTCAAGCGAGCGTTCTCAGTCTCTAGCATCTTGTTGGAGCGAAGTGCTTGAGCTAATATGTTATCTTTAGCGAGTAAGCTCGCCTTCAAGTTCTCCAATCCGCGCCGCCTGCTGCTCTTCGACACGAGAGCCCTCTTCAAGTGCTTGTTCTTGAGCTGCTGCCTTTTCAGTAAGGACCTCTTCAGCTTTTTTATGGGCAGCAACAAGACTCTCGAGCGTTGAGGTTAAGAATGGGATTAATCAGGAAGGAAGATAACGGGGAAAAATATGGAATAAATAGGAAAAATTGAGAATATTACTCCGATTAACTTGACGGAGCTCTGATGATTTCTTGCCGACGCTCCTCCATCATTCGATGGGTGTTCTACAGACTGGACTCTCTCTTCCGGAGATCGTTTTCCTTGGCCTTCGGACCGGCGGTGCTGAGACTCCAGTTCACCTAATCGTTCTTAATCGGTGCTGAGCTCTTCCCGAAGGCGAGCGATTATAGCGGTCTTGGCTTCGAACTTTTCAGGAGAACCTAAAAAAAAGAGGGAGAGTGAGAAATTTAATAATTAAAAGGAAATTGCTTGGAGAAACCATTGAAACAGAGGGATATACCTGGCCGATTCCGAGAAATTCTTTAGGGCCTCTTCTTCTTGGAGGGCGTCCCATTGAGCTGTTGCGGTAAATGTTCTAGCTCCACTAGAACTGTCCACCTCCACCTCCCCGACTACCATTTTGGCCGGTTTGGGTTCTCCAGGAGACTTGCGTGTTGTCCCGGGCCGGTGAGGAATTTCTTCCATCCGGACCGGTCCCGGTGAAAGCTCCGGAGGGATTTGAAACAAGGTGACTTGGGGAGAAGGGTTGCTAGAAGATGAGCTTTCGACATTGGTAGCTTGCTCTTCAGCTTCTATGCTTGAGGCGGCAGGGAGTTCCTTTGTGGGAGCCGCACTTTGAGTGACTATGCTTGAAGTGGTGGGAGCGAGTAGTAGAAGCACTACCGATCGGAGATGAGGCGGGAGCAGATAGTGGAAGCGCCGGGAGTGGGACCAGTCTGCGGCACATCGGGAGAAGAGGCGGAAACATTGCTGGCAGGAGCTGTTGAAGAAGCTTTATTTCTTAGAAAGCTAGCTATGCTAGTTTGGAAGTTAGATGGGATCCTGTAAGAAAAAGCAAAATTAATAAGATCGGGGTAAGGAGCTTCGGCAGCTCGGAGCTTTGGCAGTATGGAATAATTCAGAAAAGAATTAGTGATCTAAAAAACTTACGAGGAAGCTTTCTTGAAGCCGGTGGGTGGGCCTTGGGTATCTCCACCAATACCGTCTGCAGCTCTTTTCTCCGCTGGATTGACTTGCGGAGTTGCAACCGCCTCTACAGCTTCACTAGGACCGGTCCGGTGGCCATACCGGGACCTTTTGGAAACCTTAGATAAGGGGTCAACCGAGGCAGAAGTACCTTGAGTTTTCCCCAATGAAGCTTGAAGGATGGCCGAGCCGCCCGGCGATCCCTTTCGACGGCTTCTTCTTCTCGCCGTCGGTCTTCAAGCCTTTGCGCTTCGAGCGAGTATCGCCGGGAGCGGTGGAAGGAGTAGCGGGTCTGCCAATGGTCAAGGAGGTAGTACGTTTTCTTGTACTAGGTGCTTGAACCACGGTCCCAGTACTTCGTAATTTTTGGGACTAGGCTGCGAGGTAAGGGAAAGGACCGGTCCGAGGGTCTTTGAGTCGGACCGTCTTGAACAGCTAGAGGAGCGGTATTGTTGGCGTAATCCTCTCCCCAAGTGTCATTAGGAGGAAGAGGAGGGTGACTTCTATAGTTGTCCATTTTCTGCAATTATAAAGATTGAGTCTTTGTAAGTAAATGATGGTAATAAACAATAGAGATTTGAAGAAATAGGAAGAGGTACTTACGGGGTCGCGAGGATTGCATGAACCGAAAGCCGGACCCACTCTTGTACATCCGGATAGGTCTGGATTCGGCTGCAGCATCCGCTTGATGCGAGCTTCTAACCGCTCCTTGTCGGGAAGAAGGGTTCCATCCAAAGGCATAGCGGTGTCTTCGTCGAAGAGCCAAGCTGGGTGCTCTTGCCTTTTAAGAGGTTGGACTCCCCGCACTATGAAGCTCCGGAGAACTGTCTCGGCGGTGACACCTCTAACGGTCTTCAAGTATCTAATGCAAGCCGAGAGTGCGCGAATTTCGCTGTCTTCTTTGAGCTTTTTCCTGGTA
Organism: Chloris gayana; assembly: GCA_031894775.1. NCBI lineage: Eukaryota > Viridiplantae > Streptophyta > Magnoliopsida > Poales > Poaceae > Chloris > Chloris gayana. The sequence continues at coordinate 131,741 of JAUNZO010005195.1, forward strand.
TCTGCGGTAGGGAAGTTCTTGGCTACTTTAGCGCTGAAGGCAGGAAGAGCTGGCTGGACATTGTCGCAGAAGAACCATCCTTTTTTCCAATGGGCTATGCTCTTGTTCGGGGACGAGGAGAAGTATTCGTCTACGCTCCGAGCATTGGATTCCTACACCGCCAATTGCGGTTTGGCGGTCCGATGACGGAAGTGGGCGGATTTGGAACAAGTATTGGAATAGCTTGAAGTGGGGGAGAACTCCAAGGAAAGCTTCGCACAAATGGATGAAAAAGGCGATTTGCAGGATGGAGTTAGGGTTGAGGTTCACTAACTCCCATCCGTAAAAGAAAAGAAGTCCTCCGAAAAAGGAACAGACAAGGGAGATCGAGACCGCGGAGGAAAAAAGCCTTGAAAACTAATTGTTGAGACTCATCTATTCCCCATGAAATTTGGCCAGGGGAAGGGACGCTCCAATTTAGGATGGGTTGAGGAGGAAGATACCCATCACTAACCGCCTCATTGAGGGAGGCTTTGGTGACCTTGCCGCTACCAAGGTCTTGGATGCCGAAAGGGAGCTGATCGCGAGGAACAGAGGAAGAAGATGAGGGGACGGCGGTGGATTTCTTCTTGCCCATCTTAAGAGATGGAAAAGGAAAGCTTGAAATTAGTTAATGTGGAAGGAGAAAGCAATAGCGAGAAGGTGAATGGCGGGCGTGTATGAGCTTTTGGGAGCAGGGGTTGACCTAGGTCGACCTTTCGTTTCTTTTTATAGACACTGGGATGGGCCCGGGGCTGGAAAGTTATTGGGCCATTTTGAAAGGCCCGATGGATTTTTATTGTTAATAACCTATGTCGTAACTATGCGATTATGACCTAACGGCCATAAGGAAGTTAATGATCTGTTATCTGCGATTAATTATGACTTAACGGTCATAAGAATAAGCCGTCATGCTTTTATGAAAGTAAAAAGCAGTCTGAAATACGGAAATTTTCAGATGGAAATTAAAGTAATACTGAATTTTATAAATTCAGTAGTATGAGACAGTTAGATTTTACGTAACTCGGTGATAAAGGAAGCCTTAGGCTATGGGTGTTAATCATCCGGCTGATTATAGGCTTTGGAGACTCGAGTCGCTGTGAGAATATAGGGAATAAACTGGTCCGATCAACCAGAATTTTGGTTCTTTGTGAAATTTCACTAAGCGGATTATGAATTCGAGGCTAATTTAGGCGGTCCGTTATGTGAAAATGGTGAAAATATACAGGAGATATGAAATTCGACCGGTATGACCGGTCTGGAAAACATGTTCTTGGCAAAAATTTGCTGAGAGGAATGTGATTTGATGGGAAATAATAAAGCATAATCTCTCGGAAAGACTCTTGCATTATTTGCGATTCCCAAATGATACAAGAGTCGGGGCTATACCTAATTAGGTGCACTGACCGGTGCACCGTATTCAAGAGCGGTCCGCACGGATCTTGGAAGCGGAAAAAGATGGAAACCGAAAGGAGCGGTCTCGTAGAAATTGCATATTAAAGGAAATAATGAAGAATCAACTAGTGGACTCTTGTATTATTTGAAAGAAGTTCAAATGATCCAAGAGTCGGGGGCTATACTCAATTGGGTGCGCTTAGACGGCGCACCGTGAGAAGAATAAGCTATGATTACCTAATTAGGTGGTATGAAAGGTGAAAAACAATAATTTTTTCGGGCTTATTTTAAAAGCACTTGTGAAAGAAGAAGAACGAGTGCAGCAGATTGGAGTCCTTTTTAATTTTACCTTGAATAAAGAGCAACATGTAGAAGACTCGGTTAGTTTTATTCAAGGTTAAATAAAAAATTACTCGGGAGCTGTTGTCGTATACTTGCCTTATAGGTATACGAGATGATGAAGGAATGGATACACGAAGACATGGTGGCAAATTAAGGAAGATAAAGATGATAGCGATAGGCAACAGATCGGTACTTGATCGGTCCGGGATAACTGAAGATCTTGTATACCGGTATGGAAACAAGGCGGATACTAAGACCGGTGTGCAATGACTTGAGGAGCAAGTTATTGAACACTTCGTAGTCTGATTAGGACTCTGAATCAATAAAGAAAGTTAGAAATAGAACTCCATATATGTAATTCATATAATTGACTAGGACT